>WNNJ02002928.1:0-65042 GCA_012934845.2 Pomphorhynchus laevis | reverse complement strand
GATCAATGAACTCGGATTTTCAACAATTGACGTCCAACGTTTCCATGGATAAACTTCTTATACCTCAACCTTTCAATCTGGATCCAGACACATCAGATTGTCAAGACGAATGGATTCACTGGCGCCAAAAGCTACAAAATTTTTTCTCGTTGCAAGTCACAGTAACAGATGACCAGAAACGATTTGTACTCATTAACTTACTGTCATCAAGACTTTACTTACTGATCAAAGATTCTAGAACATTCGACTCAGCCTTAAATATACTCGATAAGCAATTTCAGAAGCCAGTTAACGCGGTTTTTAATAGATTTCAACTGCATACTTGTCGTCAAGATAAAACGATGAATATCCAGCAATATGTGAGAAAACTTGAAGAGTTGGCAACAAAGTGTAATTTTGAAGATGTCGATGCCGCAACTAACCGTCGAAGCCATATCATTGACGCCCTCGTCCATGGTCTACTCAATTCTTATATACGTGAGAGGATACTCGAATCGAATAAAACTGACTTCGATGAAATTGTTTTAATGGCATCATCTCTAGAGGCCGCACAACAACAAGCAGCCGTTTTTACTTCAAATGACGAGACAAGATCAATGCTAGCATCGGTTTCAGCGGACAACAATAACGAACCCTCCCATTCCGAATTCGATGATGACAAATCGATTAACGCAGCCTTGCGAAACAAAATTACCAAACGCTGTTACTTTTGCGGTAATCATTATCACCCCCGCAGTAAGTGTCCTGCAAGAGACGTTACTTGCAACATTTGTTCTAAACATGGTCATTTTGCCAAAGTCTGTCAATCAAAATTAAAATTTTCCACCTCGACTTCATCGGCGTTATGTTCCATGTCCAACTTAGAGGATCCAAGTTCATTGACTTCCATTACAATCAATGGTCAACAAATCGAATGTCTTCTAGATACGGGCAGTTCAGAAAATTTCATTGACACGAATATCGCGCATAAATTACAACTGACAACCACATCTTGCTGTAAAACAGTTTATATGGCGTCCTCCTCCTCTTGGGCCACAATTACAAAACAGTGCACAACAAACATTGAGTTGAATAAAAATACTTATCCACGCTGCCGCTTTTCATTGTTGTCGTCATTATGCGCTGATGCCATATTAGGCAGAGAATTCATGAAGGAACATGAATTCATAACGTTCCCATTCGGTGGAAATTTGCCTGGACTAACTCTCGCTAACATATCTCCAGCATCTGCCATAAAAATCCAGCCATTAACACTTTTTCCGAATTTGCCGAAACATCTCATTCCAGTTGCCACGAAATCAAGAAGACAGACACTATCAAACCAGCCATTAACACTTTTTCCGAATTTGCCGAAACATCTCATTCCAGTTGCCACGAAATCAAGAAGACAGACACTATCAAACGCCGAGTTTATTCGAAGCCAAGTAGCTAACTTACTCAAATCCGGCATTATTCGAGAAAGCAGATCGCCTTGGCGCTCACAGGTTCTTGTTGTTACAAATAGGAATGGTAGACAGAGAATGGTTGTCGACTACTCGCAAACTATTAACCGATTCACATCTTTGGATGCCTACCCTCTTCCTAATATCGATGACCTCATTTCGAAGATTGCAACACATTCCGTGTTTTCGACGCTCGATCTTTCCAGTGCTTACTATCAGATTCCATTGCTGGAGGAAGATAAAAAATACACGGCTTTCGAAGCATCAGGACGTTTGTACGAATTCCAGCGAATTCCTTTTGGACTTACAAATGCTGTTTCTGCTTTCCAACGAATCATGAATAACCTCATCGAACACTATCAACTTGAAGGAGTATTTGCTTACTTAGATGACATCATCGTGTGTGGAAATAGCACTGATGAACACGACAAAAGACTAGATCGTCTAACGACCATCGCTAATCAGCTCAACATCAAATTCTCTCCGGAAAAGTCGCGTTTGGGCAAGACACAACTCAATTTTTTGGGCTACCATATTCGACATGGTTGCATCAAACCTGACACTGAAAGAATTAAGCCATTTCTTACTTACCCGATTCCGGAAAATCACACTTCACTACAGAGACTCCTCGGTATGCTCGCTTACTATTCGAGGTGGATCCCTTCTTTCTCGGCAAAGATACGCCCACTGGTAGAATCGAAAGATTTTCCCCTCGATCGTGCTGTCATCCGACAGATAGAAGAAATAAAGTCGGAAATCTCGAATTCATTTTTATGTGCTTACAATCCGGATCTTTCCTTGACTGTTGAAACTGACGCCTCATATTCATCTATCGGCGCGGTGCTCAGTCAAAACAACTGCCCCGTCGCCTTCTATTCACGATCCTTGCCTAAAACAGCGTTGCGACAGTCGAGTGTGGAAAAGGAGGCTTACGCGATTGTGGAAGCTCTTAAATATTGGAAGCATTTCCTGCTAGGACGCTATTTCATTGTCAAAACCGATCAGAGGTCAGTGTCATTTATGTTTGATCAAAAACTGTCGAATCGCATAAAAAGTGACAAAATCGCTCGATGGAGAATTGAACTTGCACCTTACAATTTTGGCATTGAATACCGGCCCGGACAATCAAATAAAGCTGCTGACGCAATGTCTAGGATAACATGTTCGTCTTGCAAAACAGTTAATGATCTTAAGATCTTGCATAATTCATTGTGTCATCCGGGTGTCAGTCGATTACTTCACTACGTTCGTTCGCATGAGTTACCTTTTGACAAAAGTGACGTTGCGGACGTTGTCTCTTCGTGTCAAATTTGCGCCGAATTGAAGCCTCGATACGCTAGACCAGAAACAGCACATGTCATCAAGGCTACGCATCCATTTGAACGGCTAAGCATTGACTTTAAAGGCCCATTGACATCAACTACAGAAAACAAATATCTCCTTTGTGTCGTTGACGAATATTCTCGCTTTCCGTTCGCCATACCGTGTAAGGATACATCTTCTATATCAGTCATCAATTGCCTGAATCAAATCTTCAGTATTTTTGGTTACCCAGCCAACGTTCACAGTGACCAAGCAACATGTTTTCAATCCAACGAATTCCGAACGTATCTAAATTCTCGCGGTATTAGCTGCACCCGCAGTTCGTGCTACAACCCACGTGGTAACGGACAGGCCGAACGATTCGTTGGAATAATCTGGAAGACAACCCAACTCGCCCTCAAAACTCACAGGAAAACACTGGCGGAATGGGAATTTGTTCTGCCATTGGTTTTGTCATCTTTGCGCAGCTTACTGTGTACCGCGATAGGGGAGACTCCACATCAACGACTATTTTCTTTCCCAAGGAATTCTTGTAACAAATGTATCGTTCCGAGATGGTTGGGAACAGGTGAAAACGTGCTTTTAAATCAGAATCCAATGTCTAAATCAAATCCGTCGTTTTCGCAGGCTGAAATCTTACAATCAAATGGTAACTACGCTACTATTCGGAAACCTTGCGGGAAAGAGATGAATGTGTCCGTAAGAAGACTGACCAGGTACCCTATTACAAATTCTAACATAGATAACGATATGCTACTGATTGATCGGACATCAGAAGGAGACGGCATGCATTCAAAAACCGACTCGACAATCGTATCACGACAATCATTGAATGGAGCTGATAATATTACACAAGTTGGAATCGGTAACTATCGGAGTGAAGAGAATCAACAAGTCGAACATAATAGACTTCAAGAATTACGGCGTAGTCCTAGGGATAGAAGAACTCCGAAGTACCTAGACGATTATATAATCGGGGAAGACTGTGATAATCTAACATGTAATCATATTGTATAACTATATTCTAGATTGTTGAATAAAGCCTTATTTGGTTTATCATTACATAAACAAAAGAAATGAACAATGTACAAGTTGAAATAAGCATATAAAAACAATTATTGGTAAATTGAAACTAACACAACTTATAAAAAGCAAAATAATCAAGTAAAACAAAGAAATGATAAATAAAAAATATTTAAAACTATATATTAAATTTTCTAATTAAAAATAATTTGATTCTTCCTTGAAAGTAGAAAAACTACTTTGGTTTTCGAAATTGAATATTTTAAAAGTCAATTGTATTAGTTTTTTCTTTACAGAAGCCTGTTTAAGTAAAATTAAAAGTCATCATTAGTAACTACATATTGTTTGCTCTTCATCTTCTTATCCATTGTGATGGGCTCGCGAAACTCGGAGGTTTCGTTACCGTCCGAGTCCACGCGTTGATTGTACTGCAACTCAGTTAGTGCCAGGTTTTGTCCTAAAGACCGCATCACGTTTAGTTCCGGACTGATCAGTCTATTGAGGTCTCCATTGATCACATTAAAGTGCGATCCGGCTGCATCGTATCTGTTTGTGGGGTCTCTGGATTCGTGAAGATCGTTATCGTATTCTGATAAGTTAGACGAAGTAGGAGAAGCGCGATCTTCGCCGAAAATCTCGTCATCCCCGTTAATTCCTGTTGCTTCTTCTGTATCAGCGAGAGTATTGCCTGTTGGATAGTCGAATGCCGGATCACATGTCCCGAAGTTGCCGATCGCAGAGCGCATATTGTTCAATGAGATGGATGGGTTACACAATAATTGCGTGTAATTTTGTCCGTTATTGAAATCCGTATTCATTATCCAGGTAGATGTGTCGTCTTATTTTCCAAAATCACCAAGAGGTGTCCTTACTTGATTGTTGCCCACAAAATTGTGACATTCATCAGCATCTCTGTTTGAAATTTTTCGGTCATGATACGAATCCATATTCCGAAGATTGCCTTCACGATCGTGTTCATCGTGGTTTTCTTTCAGCAGCAGGGAACCCTCGTCGGTCTCAGGAACGTTAAGTTTAATTTGAGGTCTTATTCCCAGATCCACTGCACGTTGAACGGTTTTGACTGAACTGGTCGTCAGTAGAATTGGAGTGCTATTCGGGTCTCGCACCACGCGCTCACAGAACGTGTTCGAGTTGGCCGTTGTTAATAAAGCAACTGGATTTAGTAAAAGGGCTGTTCGATCACGTTGATTATTGCAACCTTCCAGATGTGTGTCATCGCAAAAATGATCTATATGAGCCGTTCCGCTCTGGACCTCGACCATATCACATATGCCTTGGCTGAAAGTTCGAATCCTGGGTTCGGACGCTGACCTAGGTAGGCTTGTGAAGGGCTGTATATTTTCTAGCGAAGCCAGAATCGCTCTGGCGTTGCCACGCATTAAGGCGATGGACGATCGTTGGAATAATCGAGCAGCTACGATGTTATATCTAACTCCACTTTTTCTGCTCATGCGGCCAGCAATACGCCGGATGACGTTAAGGCCGGCATCATTCCACCCCCCCAAAAAACACTCGATTACTGCCGGTGTGAACTTGTATCCGGCTGCTTCCATTCTTGACCGATATTTACGATCTTTCACATTGTTGGCATAAGCCGCCGCTGCTGCCCCTCCACTTGCGCTCGCGATATCTACGTATGCAACTTGTTGTGGGTGCGTGACTGCAAAGTCAATCGCTTCAGGAGGATCTCCGTATTAGTCGTTAGCAATACAAATTGTATTAGTCGTTTTTTTATTTAATTATTAAAATAAAAAAGAGCTTTAAATAACATTAAATTTAACCTTTTAACAAAACAACTGTACTTTTTATTTCTTCCTGGTGATGTTGGTTAATGATTTATATATTGAAAGTTTGACTCTTTTAAAAATAAATAAAATTGACGATTACCTTATGTTTTAAAATTAATAGCTTTAAATAATCAATCAACGTTCTAAATTTTCAATATATATACATTTAATTGGCAGTTACTGTAGTGTACAGTAATACCACTGTGGAATTCGATACATTTGAATTCTTGAGAATGATGATTACTGCAGTTGCTAAACTACTGAAACACAACAGCAACTTGATCGTTAAAAGTGACATGAGTGAAATTGTAGAATTACTGTTTAATTTTACAGCCAAATTACATTAACTAAATACTGATCAAAGAAATGATTACTGTTAATGCTTTAAATGTGTGATTGGTAATGATTTAAATTGATTGACGAAAACAATACATATGTATCGATCACGTGGGTTTCGACTAGGACTGAGCAAATCGGAAATATATGTGAAACTGATATTGTAGAATCTTGATATTGTATATTTCAATATTATAATTGATATATATATGCTTGATATTATTATGCTTAATATATACTCGATATTGTATAAGTACAACTGATTATGTAAGATATTTAGATAATACTAAATAGCAATGTTAAGATCAGCATTCAATAGCAAACATCAATATTTGTATGACAGCGAATAATACTGAGTTAGTACCGTAAAGTAATAATTAAACAAAATAAGCAGGCATACTTGGATGAGTGCGATAAATCGTTTCTTCCACGTTTTCCATACATGTTTACCTTTGACAAAGCACCATCTAAATTGCTATGTAAGGGCAATTTAAATCACAGAAGAAGCAACAACACACATTAATGACATACAATACATATAATTAATCAATACATATAATTAATGTTATTATATTTACATGAAACACGCAAATACACATTATGAGTTTGGTGCACCGATCCAGCTGAATTTTGGCACAATCACTTTGAACAGGAAATACGTTATGGTTCATTAAATCACTGCTTTGATGATTAAATAACAGTATTGATTGCAAAGTCATATTGACACCACTTATTCATCCTTAGTATTTATGATTTATAGACGAATTGAACATAAAAACTATTCGAATACGAAGAATACAGAAACTTAAAAGAAGCTCAAACAGATTAATCGATTGATGATTAATAAAATCAGGTGCGATCAACATTAATCATTTTACCATCTTATACCAGATTCCAAGTTATAACTATTTAGGATAGAAAAAAACTTTATTTATACAGAATTTATTGTATTTTAAGATGAATCCCAAATAAATGCCCAAACACGAAGCACATTTAAGATAATGCAAACAGCATAAGGAGGTAAAAAGCGCTAACGTGAGTAATAAATGGTATTCAAATGTAATTACATTTAAGGATTTAATTTAACGAAATTTTAATCGCAGAAAAATAAAAAGCATGTTTAGTTTATTGTGCGTTAATCTTACAAATCAGATAACGATAGATAATTTTATTCGTAATCCACATTGAAACTTGTATAAATAAGTAAACCAAATGATCAATAAAACTTACCCGCACATCTTTAAAGTATCAGGAGAATTTATATTAATATCGATGTGCAAACGGCAAAAACGATGTTGATTCATTGCATTAGGCATTTCAGTCCACCATCCAACCCGAGTAAAAGAAGGATAAAGGTCAATGTTACACTAAATATATCATTTATATACAATAGTGGCACAATTTGAAACATTTCAATATTATCAAATTATAGTGATATATTTTTGCAGATTAGATCAACTTAAAATGATCTATACACTTTAGTTAATATGTGAGTTAATAATAATTTATATCGAAACGGACATTATGAACTATTGAAAATTTTTTTATTCGTAAAATCATATTTTCATCAACATTTTTAAATATTTGTGAAATGTAAAGATGTTATACTGCTCTGTGCTTAAATCCTAAACATGTGTCTACAAATTAGTATTCGAATATCGTAACACACAGTTGACACACGATCTAATAACCACTAATAACATCCTGTGATGGTGTTATTGGTTAGGTCGTGTGGCATTTTTATCGTAACGATATTCGTACACTAGTTTGCAGACACATGTTTAGGATTTTAGCACAGAGCAGTATAGCATCGTTACATTTCACAGATTCAATGGCCTGATCTGGAAATCTATTTCGAAATTGTAATATATACAACTTATATTCTCTTAAAATTACATTGGTGTACCATGTAATCTGTCTTTCGTTGACAACCGTAGCCTGAACAAACTTGAAGATGGTATTAGACGACAGACGTCATCAGGTCCTACAGTTTACTGACCACATAGCAGGTGTATAGCATCCATGTTCAAACGGAGACCCTTACCTCAGCAAAAGTTAGGTCTCGTATATGAGGTAAAATGTAAAGATTGTGATGCTACATACGTGGGTCAGACTAAACGACTATTACAACTTAGGATTAAGAAACATCTTAATGCTCTAAGGAAAGCGGACATGTAATCTGCCGTTTTAAACCATACCCTAATGAAAGGACACAATATTGAATTCGATGATTACAAAATTCTTGCAAAAGAATCAAATTATTATAGACGACACATCAACGGCAGTGGTGAAAGGATGCATAGAAACAAATCAAATTATAATTTAAAAATTTCTATCGATTCTATGGACTAAGAAAACATCGTCATATTCTGCCGCACTTATGGGATATAAGGCGATTTGTGTTTTGAAAACTTTTAACTTGAAAGGGCCCACTGTGATTGACCGAAACGTTGTTACAATTAACTCTAACAATTTTTTTCTAGTGTGGATAATTAATAATGCCTAAAAAACAGATATACAACTTCTATTACATATTTTAAAGAATCACAATTTTTTACTATTTTTTGATCAATTTATCTAACAGCCGTGTGTCATGGTTCTGATCCACTTCTCATATAGTCGGAAAGTACGTGATACATGATTTAACAAGTTTTGCACAATTTGATAAAGCAGGAGAATAAAGGATTTTATCAAGGCTTTTGATAATTACATAATTCATCGAAATACTAAGTAAAATAAATTATATTAACGTTTTCCTATTAGAATTACGTAATTGCTAAATTTTTGCTTTCGAGAAACCCCTTTAACTTCAACTAAATATCAAAAGGACTGGTAAATTATAAACACCCGACGGATTTCAAATAATATATTGATTTAAAAATTTATTTTAAATGGTGATATTTTGTCAAATATATAAACGATTGAATAAAAACGATAAATGATACACGACATCCAAATAATATACTTTGTAATAATATATTTAAATGTAAACTCTTAATATTAAAATTATCAGCTAATACAAGGTACTTTGCAGTTATCGTATCATCAACCCTTTTAAGTCAAAAAGCAATCCATGCTATACCTTATGCCTTCATGCGTTGAGTTATTAGAAACTGAATGTGTTGATTCATTCTTTGAACTATTGACAAATTAGTATCGATTAATTAATAACAATTATGTATAATTTTAGGTTAAATAGTAAGTATCCTAGCCGAGTAATATTTATTCGTATGATGCAAAACAAATTTAATTGTTAATGTATAACTGATAATATGAAGACTAAGTGTCTAACCTTTGCGAGTTTAATGTAATTGATATTCAAAACTTTAGCAGAATCCACATAGAGTTTAATTTTCAAACACGGAATAATGCAGCGAGTTGAAAAATCTGCTTCGCATTCGAATCTAAAATCAGATAAATGCACGTGCATTTTAAATAGCAAAACGATTACTGAATTAGTAGAAAATATATATAATTACATATCACATGAACAGTTTATAATATTTTGCTTTGCTGACAATAGCATTGATATTTTCAAAGTTTTAGTGCTAGAGATTTGTCGTTGTAATAAAAAAATATTTAAAAAATATAATAGAAAATATTAAAAAATATGTATATGTATGAACAATTAGAACTATTAAAACAACTTTTAAGTGATAATAAGCTAAAAGATTTTATGTAAATATAAGAAGTTTTTCTAAAGATATCATATGTTCAATAAATCAAAAATTAATTAACGACTATGATAGGCTAAGTTGTATAATAGACAGTTATTGTAATACAAAATACTATAATCGTACAATAAATGTTAATAATAACAATAGAAAATATACATTTACCATAAACTTCATTAATAAATGTATAGATAACATAAATATAGCCGGATTTTTAAATAATTCTAAAAGTAAAGAAATAATAGAGTCAGATTTAAGTAAATATATTCCAAAATAAGGTATAAGCTGTTACCGCCATTAGGACGAAAAATTTTGCTTGCTTCTCGGAATCATGAAATAATTATTAGCATAAAAGAGTAAAAGCGGTCATAAACTAATTTGAAATAATCATTTAATTCATCTTTGATCAAATAGATTTGCAATTATATTAAAGAATTGAAATTAATAAGTAACGATAATATTAGAAACATTATAGAAACAGAATGCAATTGCGTTATGTAAAGACTTAAATGCTTACTTTGGTAAGCTGATTAATGTGAAAGCTTAAATACATTAAAGATAAACATTTGCAAAACTTATAAATTAGTTAAAATTAAAAAGAAGATGAAAATAAGAAACAGTTATAAAAGGAAAGATCAAATTAATAAAGATATGTATACAGAATTTGCTAATAATTATAATTATAATTATTAGCAAATAATTATATTTGCTATATAATTATAACTATTGATAAAGCTAGTAATAACTTTGTCTTCATATGCAAAGAGCTTTATTATGATTTACCGATAAAAAAGCTTTATTGGTGGTCATTTCTCATATATTAAAGATGGACCTCACTCCTCTCGTTTAATTCCTAGATACAACGCTCTTGAACATTCACTGTTTACAGATGATACCACCTCCCTCTACAGCTATAAACATTGCTGCTGATATAATAGCTCTAAACCCACTTTGTGATGTTACTTTTATCCAAGAAGATTTATCCAAGAAATGTGGGATCAGATCGATGGCTTTGCAATGAGCAACCCTCTTGCTCCTGCATTGTCCGAATTATACATGAGGAATTGGGAAAATTCTTTTGTCTATAGTATTGATGAAGTTGTCAGGTGGTTTCGCAATATTGACGACGTAGTTTTGATTGCTCAGAATGGCGTTACACAGGATTTCCTTACCCATACGCTAAATTCTAAGGATTCTCGAATTTGGTGGTGCATTTCTCCTAGATGGGACATGGGTATTCCTTTTCTCGATGTCTTGATTAAGCGGGTTGATCATTCTATACTTAAAACAGATGCATATCATAAAGTTTGTACAAGGCGTGATATAATTTTGTGGATCTCAAATTTGTTAACTAAATAGCTGATTTCCGCTGCTAAGTCACATTACCTACGTTGCAGGATTATCTGTTCTAAATATCACTTATTTTGTGAAAAAGAAATGGATTTTATACATAGTTTATTAAAATGTGGTTTTCCGATTTTGGCTTTAAAGAAGACTAAGTTTAAATCTATAATGCCTTGAAATAAAGTTTTGTTCATAAAAAAAGATTACATTATATAGAAAAATGCCTTTTGTTAGTAACAAGTGGAATTCAGTGTTTTCAAAGTTTATTAACAATAACATAAAAATAGTAAGAAAGTGCACATTTTTAACAGAAAATACCTAAGCGTCACAACTTATTTAAACGTAAGCCTGATTGTAACAAATATGATATTGTTTATATGATATATTGTAAAGAATGCAAGCAGGTAAATGTTGGTCAAATCGGTCAAGGTTTTGTTAAACGTATTAAACAACATAGTTATAATGTACATAAGGAACCCACTTTTAGTGCTGTTGCTCAGCATTTTGCGTGTTTGAGCCATTTTATTGATTTCGAATATGCATTTATTTTATCATTTGAAAGTAACTTGCTATCTCGCATTATTCCGTATTTTGTCTAAAACGAACTTAATTTAATGCTTAATAATAAATCTGATTTCAGCCTTAACTTAAATTATAATTAATTATTCTAATATCACATTATTTTAATTTTTCAATTCGTTTGTTTTTTCACTTGTTTTATGATTTTGCTTTTTATGATTTTGCAGGGCACATTAATGCTTGTATTTTTGCATAAATGTTGAAAATCGAATTTTTGTGAACATTTTATTGTAATCCTGATGATGAAACGAGAGTTATCGAAATATTTTATTTTTTAAATAAAGAGAATTATTTTCTTCTTAGTTCTAGTTAAACTATTTAACTCTAATAATTTTTATTCAATTAGTGAGCACATTTATCCAGAAAGCCATATTCTTAACAAAACCAATATTAATGATAAAGAAGGTGTATATCTAGATATGAACATTAAATTAACATTTACTAAAACTACTATTAATTTATACCGTAAAGATGACATATTTAAATTTACAAGAAACATATTTTTGCATGAGCATTCATGCATACCATATAATATAAAATATAATACATTAAATAATGAAATTTTAAGAATTGCAACAATATGTAATGATATTGGCTTCCTTCAAAATCATTTAAATAATTTAATAGATACATATTTAAAACTAGGTTACTATAAAAATAACATCAAGCAGAAAATAGTAAAATATATAAATCAACACAATTATTTTAAAAATAAAAAATCATTAGCTGAAAATTTTTATGGATATTAAATAATGCACTTTTTATTAGAATAAGATACTAGATAATCAAATTTCATCAGAAGAAATACGTCATTAGCACGTATTTGGCCCTTGGCCCCGCTGCTATGTTGGGTAGAGTAGTTAGGGTTCGAAACATTATAACACAGGAGTTCCACCTGAAGACATCTAATCCTTATTCGAATACAAAGTATATTATTTATTAGTCAATTCATAAAAAATGAACTTTGATTTAAAATTTAAATTTTAAATTTTAACTAGAAATAATTTATATAAAATCTTATATAACAATTATTAATCATTTATAATTACTTATTGTTTAATTATTTGAATTTTAGTTAACATTATTTTTAATTTATAAATAATATTAAATACGTAGACTTAGTTAGCTGATCTGATCAATTGAACTAACTTGTTAAAAATAAAAAATTCAACATATTTCATTTATTTGTGAGAACTTAAGTATAAATTAATCGTTATCTGATAAGAGATCTTATATCTCAAAATAAAACAAAAAGCATTTGTATTATTTTGAAACCAAATATAGATAACTCACATTGGTCTTTCTACAGGCACTGATTGTGTACGTAGCTTGTGTTTTTCATTACCCAACTGCATTGTGCAAAAGACAGATTTTCCGTTCCATGTAGCAGGTATATCTTTAATTTGATGAAGTAGTATCTAAATTCTTGTAGATATTTAGTAATATATTACGTAAATACTATATATACTTCTTAGACGAATAGAAATGAGTAAAACAAAAATAGAATTGATATTGGCTTCAAGCCGTCGTATAATTCTGTTGAATGATTAGACAGTGAACGATTAATGTACCGACGGCCATTAATTTAAATATGGCAGGATATAAGAAAGTTGTTTTATCAAATATGTCAACGGAGCTTATTAGCAAATGCTAGTTTTAATTATAGGACAACTTAATCTATAAAAATGAAACGCTTCCTTTGAATTTGCAACTCTCCGTCAATACGTAAAAATCGCTAGTGAGAGTATCTAAAGGCACATAAAAACGCTAGACCAAACTTGCGAGTATTGGATTCTAAATGCATTCTAAATTGATTTAGCATGTTCTTTTGTTTGTTAGTTACTTTTGTTTATGATCTTTACACATTGACAATATGTTGCGATACTTAATGCGTTTGATTAACACCCGAAATCAGATAACATACTGATTACTTTCAATCTTTATTCTTATCCATAATATATAAATGAGTTCATGAACATACTAGGTTGTCACAACTCCATTTTATATTAAGATGCTTCCAGTTTTAAATTATTTATAACACAAAATATGCAGTTTCAGTTAATTGATCTGATTGAGACTGATTTCGTTACTCATCAAATAGCCAAATATGATCTATAAATAATAAGGAAAATTATACCCAGAATTACTAGTATATCATGTGTATTAAAGGCAACATTATTAGTATATCATGTTATTTAAAATAATTAATCGGCATAATACACCGTATCTTTATAAAGGAATAGTACAAAAACGGTCACGCATATGATGCATAATCCTTTTCTTCCAAAAGCCAGTCATATTACTGTTAATAGACGTTTATATTCAACAAGCAGTAACAATTATTGATGGTGATTTCTTTAGTATATATTTAACTTGTAAGATTGCTTGTAGCCCTATGTAGTTGGGCCTCTGTGCTGTTATCAAAATTCCAACGGCATCAACGTCGATGGGACAGCACGGTATTTCTCTCTAGTTGGCAGTAGGAAGTATTATCGACAGAGATAAATAGCAGAAACGACTAAACAACAACCGTTCAAATCGCTAGAATGTTTTAGTCTCCCTTACGAACTGCAATGAGATAGATATTTTATTCACATAAAATTATATCGTTTTTACATAAAATCAATTATTCAAAATAACCAAAGAGTAAATACTAATATGCACTTACTTTTACTTTCATTTTAAAAGCACATGATAATTTACTAGCTCTGGATATTGTATGCCCACATTGAAGTTTAATCAATTCGATACTAAAGAAATTGAAGCACACTTAAAATAAGCATATTATTAAATAATGTAAGCTTGCAAAATGGTATGCATTCTAATATTTTCTATTCTTCAGTTCGTAAAATACGGGTGATGAAATTTCTTTTTTAAATAAGGATATTTTAATTTTTTAATTTGTATTATACAAAATATGTAGCTTCAGTCAAGTGATCTGATTAATTAAATCTGTCGATACTCAGTTGTAAATTATTGATGGTACAATATCTGATAGTATATTATATGTATACTACATGATAGTACATATGATATATAGTATATATCATATATATAATATATCATATGTATAGGATATGTATACTATACATATTTTGTTCTATTTATGGTACAAAATATTATTCATTTATTAGCCAATAGACACTTTTGTTGAGATAAGTTATTAAATAAAATTTTATGTTTGGAAAAAATTTATTTAAAATTATAACGATATCTTAAATAGATAGCAATATATAGATAGTCAAAATTTTAAATAATTGATAATGATCCATTATTAATAAATAATTATTGGAGCTGGATCAAAGAAAAGAAGAAATTATTTTATTGATATTTCGCTTACTTCTGTTAGTGGGATTTACTGTATATCATCAACATGCTTTCAAGGTATTGACTAATTTTTAATTTTATCACTTAATTGTGGTTTTAAATCCATATTTTAGAGACTACATTGTGATAAAAAAGCTACTAAGTAGATTTTTAAGCTATTAAAATTATAATATACATGTTCATGTTGAATATAAATTTCGATAAAATGTATATTTCCTGTTCACTCTGTGCAGTAAGTACGCCACGCTTGAACAAATGTACATCAAAAATAGATACTGTGGAATATTAATATATTGTACTACTAATATATTACTATAATATACTACTATATATTATACTACTATTATATTATACATAATATCTACTGTGTAACATATAAGAAGTTGTCAAAATAATTAAAATTTGAAAACAATAAATTTGAATCATAGCGAAAGAAAACTATTCCTGTATCAGTTATACCAGGTGGTATTAAATGTGTAGCATTTAAACCAAGTTTTATATTTCTTATAATGTGATCATTTAATTCAGTAAATTCAAATATCAACGATATATATGAGATAAAGTGGCATCGTGCATGCTAACCGAATTGTAACACTTTTATTGATCTTTATTTTAGTGACATTGCATATGCTTCAACAAATAAAACAATAACGGCATGATAATAATTTGCATTTATTTGAATTCAATAAAAATTAATTATACAAGAATACTTTCATATATTTGTTGTAGAAATAATAACAACGATTCAATATTCCTTGATAATTTAAATTAATAATAGAATAACAGTTGAGATTGATTTACCGTTTAATGGTATAATTAAAGTCAGATCTTGCTGGGGCTGCTCTTCTGGTTGAATAATTGTTAAAATTGTCAATCAATGCGTTAACCGAGCATATGTACTGTATAATAAATGTGTCTTCACTAACAGAGTCAATAAGCTTAGGAACAAGAGATTTATCCTATTTAAGATAAAGAAAGAGATTAATAAACAATAATATGATAATATTGGTAAAAATAAAACATTTAAATGATCGGGATAAGAATGATTTTATAAATTTATAGAAACGAAGAAAATGAGTGAAACTTTACTCTAAAAAAGTCACCATATTTCGATAGCTTCTGTTATCATATTTAGTAAGTTGCAAACAGTTTCTCAATGCTGTTTAAAATTTCTTAGAGAACTGTTTGTAATTTGCTAAAGAAGCGTTTGTAATTTTCTGAAGATGGTAGCAGGATATATCAAAATATTGTTACTTTTTGGAATAAAACTTTTTCACTATATTTTTTCGTTTCTAGAAATTTATGAAAATGTTTATGAAAACTTACATGTTTTGTTGCCGGTTTGTTTCCAATCTTGAAAAAATATTCTTGAAAATAATTCCACTTGCCTTTCGACTGTCAGACGAAAGGACATCGCATGTGATTCTAGTTATATAGTTTCGACACGGAAGACACGTAGCTACGTGGGTAATAGCTGTGATGTCAGAGTGGAAGAAACAAGCAAAAAAGAGAGTAAAGGACAGTTTCTTACCAGCGACTAGGTATATTAGACGGGTTAGACGCAGTAAGTATCCAATGTATAGGTATACCATGCATGTTCTAAGGGAAAATGTTACCCATTGGACCCGTGTTCGCTCTCCCTTTGAGAACCGAATGATATACACCTTTGTTATCGGTATATATTTCAGCGTATGGGTACAGTTTGTGACCACACCAAGCGGCTAATAATTCGGCCTCAAAAATTGGAAGTTCATATGGTAATTCATATTTCCCAATTTAATTTCGGGTGGCATCCATGAAGATCTTTTCGTGGCATACCTTATGTTGCTTGGGTAGTATCAAGGGATATTTATCAATGAGCCACTCCAAAAATCAGGATTGCCAAGGATCATCCTGGTGTAGGAGCTTGTGCGCTATGGATAAGAAAGGCAAATAATAGTTTATAAGACCTCTCAAACGCATCCCTTGGCGACTATAAATAGGGGACTTCAGAATCCTCAGATAGGCTACAGTCTCGCGAAAACGTGATAGCGCATCCGAGGTAATCTGTACCCATTCTGTCGACCAAATGCCTCCCGAGAATGTCACTTTCTTGCGGGGGCATATGATGCACTTATCTAGATTTAGAGAGATTTCCACTTTTACAGAGAGCCGGAAGCTTGCTGACTGCTAAAGCTAATGTCGCCTTAGAGTCGTGCAATATGATCATATCATCAATATGAGTCCATGCTTCGATCCGTTGTTTTCGAGCAAAATGAGTAATGGCATTGCCAATCATTTGTGCCCAAAAGGGTCCCCAAGGTATATCGAAAAGAACAACCTTATAATGATAGTAATTACCATTGTATTTAAAGGCTGGTTTTATCCTATCGGCCGAGCATAGTGGTATTTGATAGAACATTGATTTAAAATCAATCTTCACATACCAGCTTTTGCACACAGCATGTTCTCTATACATAACTTAATATATAAAAAGGCAGATAGAAATCTAGGGTTTTACACCCGTCCCATATTCGCCCATCATATATAAGTATGTAGGAATCTTTCTTAGGTATTAAGAAGACCCTAGAACAGTATTGTGGCTTAGTCCTCAGTAGAACAGGAGCTATAATGCATTTTTGATGTGATACCTAATGGCTTTTGTAAGTGCAGGACTTACGGTTGATCGCCATCGGTGCCAACTCACCGGCGTAACTTCAATTCGTACTCCCTGGCGGAAGATTGACCGAATATGCCATGGTGCTTGACTTTGTTCTAAAAGTCGAGGTATGTCAGCCACATCAGCTACCTCAGGATGCCGTGGGTATGATGAAGATCGTAGCCTAACAAGCTCTCTTAACAAAGATCCTAGATCAATGTCTTCAAAGTTTCGTTCAATGAACATCTCCTGGTGCGCAAGGACAATTGATGTTGAGTTTTGCTGACTGAGTATGTCAATATACTCGTTTACTGTCAACCGACCCTTTATCAAGAGTATGAGATTTCGTTGTAGAACTGCATACTCGTCCTCTCCTTATATCTGATTAACAATGTCTCTTATTGGTGGCCGAAATAAACCCGGTATCACCGAGAAAATTGCATGCACCATCCCAGGGTCTCTACCTAAGGAGTGATGGATCAGATTCCTGACAGATTCGGCAGGGAAATGAGCTATAGGGAGTTGACGACTATTTTGCTCAATACCCCTACCGCTCTGCCGCTTAAAGGTTTCAAATGTCCAGTCAAGAAGTAAATCTTGAGCTGCCCTTCGAGATTGCGTAGGGAATACGTTGTATTCCCTATGCTGCTGAGCCCTATATATTGCCTCTTGTTCCCAGTCCTCAAAATCCAATTGGATTAACTAGGATATAGGTATAAGGCTCAGCATTTGCGCCCGGCAAAGGTAACGCAGGTTCAGTCTTAAGTAGTTCAGAGTCTGACCCAATTCCAAGCAGTGTATCAACTGCTGTTTGAAATTCCTGCACCGTGTGTTAGAGATAGTTTATAGACCCTACACATAACTCCGGCTCATGCATCTGGTTTAGATGGCACAACGTAGGCAGTTCTTCAGCCAGTTGTAATAACTGAGCTGACGATAAAAACCAAACCTGTGTACTTACATGTTTTGTTGCCGGTTTGCTTCCAATCTTGAAATAATATTCTTGAAAATAATTCCACTTGCCTTTCGACTGTCAGATCTGCTCTCCACGCTTACATCAATGATGATAATTGAAGATAGATAGTGGGTGTAAGCGTCGAGAGCAGATTGGAAGATAGCATTTTTTGCAGTTAGAGATTATTCAACACGGACAACTCTGAACTTATTTCCGTCTTTCGGAATTTGAATAGCATGCAGGAGCAAGAAGTTCAACTCACGCAGAATATGCTTGCGGCGATATCACGCCTGGGGAGGAACGTTGCTGAACTCCAGAGTCACAGAACGCTAGTGCCTAATGTAACAATGGCCTAAGAATGCACTAATGATTTCAACGTTGCCGAAATCAGAGAAATTCTAAACAAGATAGAAGGAGCGCTAGCGAACAATCGTGCAAAGCCTTGTGATACCCACGAGTTAGCAGCGTACAATGGAATCCTCAAAGCCATGCCGGATAAAGATCTGGTTGCCAATATCGGCAAAATATGGTTCCAGATCTTCATTCGCCGTGTCGTAACGGTCTACGTGGCTGTTACGCATGGATGGCAGACGGTTGCTCCTCAGTTGCCTTGTGTGACTGGGGTAGAAGCTGAGTTTGCCAGTCGGATATGCCTAGACTTAAATAGGCCTTACCAAATGGTGCCAACTTACACACAAATCGCTACGCAGGAACTATTAACAAGACAACAACAAGGAAAGCCGGTGAAATCCTTCAAGAAGAAATGAGAGGATTCAGTTCTTGTTCTTGTAAATATAAAAATGAACTTTATTTTTTCTTTCTGTGCTAGCGGGAAAGTTGTTTTTGTTTGGGTTAGTTCTAGTAGATGAGGGTTTAGGAACGGTTACTCTGAGAAACGGTGTCAAGTGAGACTCAGGTTGTATGATCAACCTGCACTTTTAAATAGCACACGCCCCAGAGTAGCCCTCCTAGAATAATGCATATTAGTTCCAGACACTGGTAAGGGTCTTCTTTTAAACCCTAATATTTACTCCTTATAGGTGTTCTAGACTAATATGTATTATCATCACACTAAGACTAACTAACCATAACTTGATAAAGACAGGTTACAACTGAAATACGTTTACCTGAGTATCTTCTTTATTAAGATATGAGAATATTGGGTTTTTGTACAAATCCATATTCATAAGACCACTAACAGAACATGTTTTGGTCGTAATGCATATGTCTACAAACATAGCATTATCTACTTCTTACAAGAATTATCGTTCTTTCAGGAGTAAGGTATAAAGTATCTGCATAAACCTTTTATTATTATTAAACCACTAGACCTTACAGATCGTGAGTTACAACATCAAGAAGACGAAAATAAAGTCAAATCAAAGTGAAGTAGCAAAATGAGTCCAGGACAATCGATTCTGAGCCACCATTTCCAGTTCTTGTCTCCATCTTCTTTTAAATCTCCGCCAGCCAATGTTCGAGTAGCTGAATAGTATTTTCTTGGCATCGTCTTCGATCGTTCTCTTTAGATTCTTACGAACACCGCCTCTGGGGCGTCGCCAGGATTCTTCCGGGTCCAAGTACAGAGATAACTTTGGGAGTCTATCTCTTTGCATCCGAAGTACATGGCCAAGATAGCGCAGTCTATTTTTCCGAATCAAATCAGACACGGAGACGTCGAGTGAACATCGAGAATACACTTCTGCGTTCGATACATGATCGAGTGGATTGACTTTTGCAATTCTACGTAGACATCGTCGCTCAAAAACAGCAAGTTGATTATTAGTTGTAAGTTTTTCAGGCCAGCACTCGAATCCATACAGTAGTACTGTACGAACATTAACCTTTTAGCATATATACTGGTTATTATACCTAAAAGTATTAGACTGGCGCCTATTTTCATAGGACCATTAGTTCCTTTTGCACTGCTTGTATCAAAGCACATTTATTTATTGCAACTATTGTACATAGTTCTTTAAACTATCTTCTACCTAAAACTTACACACGAGAGCACAGCTAACCTCCCACACTTAATCACGTGTGTTTTTCACTGGGTGTAAATACGAGTTAAAATGCTTCCCAACACTTGTGTAAGGGTCGAGAGCAGATTGGAAGATAGAGATTTTTTCGTGAGAAAAAAAACTAGAACACTTACATAACGAAAGACAAGGCCTTTCGTCTGACAGTCGAAAGGCAAGTGGAATTATTTTCAAGAAAATGCAAGCAAATAATTTACAAAACATGTAAAATATAAGTAAATTTGTTTAAAATTGAAGTTTTACAGAAGCGTGATACGGCCTGTAGCAATGTACGGTGCTGAGTTCTGGGCAATGATAGCAAAAGCAGATCCTCATCTCGAGATTACCGAGCATCGTCCGCCTCGATTGGATTCTTCGGGGGGGGAGGACAGACCCCGGGTGGTTCAGTCGGAAAGCGGCGTGTTGGATTGGCTGGAGGGCTCAGATCCCGCTGGACCTGAGGCCGTGATATCATTATGAAGACTAAATGCTGTTATGAGTTGTCTTATCTGAACTGCAGTTGTTTTTTTCTAATGTCTCTATTCGTATTTTTAGTGCTTGTTAGTTATTTAAGAAATTGCTTATTAGAAGCAGAACTTAAGCTTGGATATATGGAAACGAAAATGCTAAGGTGAATCGCGTGATAAACTCGCCAAGACTATATTCGTAACGAAGATATCTGCAAGCAATTTGGAGTAGCATCTATAGCAGACAAACTGATAAAATCAAGGCTGAGATGGTATGGACATGTACTGAGGGCAGACGTTAACACACTGGCGCAGGCACCACTACAAATCGAGGTCGACGGAAAGAGATCAAGAGGAATACCACAGAAAAGATGGATGGATAACTACTGAATGATAAGAAAATGGTCGGACTCACGCCCGAAGACGCAGCGGATAGGGCATTTTGGCACAAGCGAACGTGGCAAGCGGACCGCACTAAACGGGATAAACGCTAAGACGAAGATAATTTGTTTAAAATTTTTGAAAATATAACATGAATTTATATTTTTAATAACGTATTATAAGAATTAGAATACTATTATACTCATGTTATTAGGAAAATAAAATTATTACTGTATCCTAACAAATAACAAATGCTTGCATAGCAGCGAGTAACCACTTTGTCTTGTAACGTCCATTAAAAATGTCAGTAACCGGATTCCGCGTTATTGTGATTTGGTAACCAAAACTACAATTCATTAAAATTTTGAAACTTGTATATCTTACTCAATGTAATAAGATAAGGAATTCTTGAGTTTCTCAGTCATCATATTTTGTTTCGTGTTACATAGGACCATTAATAATAATCATCTACCATTTGTAAGAGTTCATATAGGTTGAGATGATGCAACTTGTCTTTTCATCTTAAAATGAATTGGTTGATTTTAGAGAATTGACATCATCGTATCTGAGTCTTGAAAATAGGTATGTCTCAGCTTGATTATTATGTGATATAATCAATATGTTAATTGCGGAAAAATATTTATAAAGGCATATGGAAACGGTTATATATATGATTCGAGAAAGGAAACATCTGGATTTTTATGATAAACATCACTGTTTGAATAAAGCTGACGAGCATTAGGATCGTCTTCATATTATAAACTATGAACAGTCATGTTATTAACCATATCATGAACATGCAATAGACCTAAGATATGATATCAAATTGAATGAAAGTACGATAAAATGCAGTAGAATAGTGAGAAAGATAGCTATAAAGATCCGAGAGCGTCGCAGGTAAAAACATCTTAGTTTAAAAAGCTTATTATGTAAATGCTACTACCTACCATAGTGCGCTGCAACATAGCTCTTTGTAAGTTGCAGACCAGAGATGATTTAATAGTAGATTATAGTGCTCGTTTTATCTCTCGAGTGATCTGATCGCTTTAAAACTAATAAGCACGATAACTGGAAGAATAACAGCATCAAGCTGAGTAGTTAATAATCTTTTAACATATTTATTATTAACTGTACTTTATAAATAAAACATTTATTTATTCAAAAATAGTTTAATAAACGTTTATAAAAATATTTACATTGTATTGGTTCTGACACCTTAATGATTGCTCTAAATTTGAACGGGAGTTTATCATTCTTCATTTATATAACACGTTTGACGCGACTACCTGATTGAAGTGCAATTTAAAGTTGTTCATTTGTAATATGCTGTTAAATTAAAACCGAACAAAGCGAAAAACATGTAATAATATGAATACGTGTTTTGAAAACTGTCTTTTAATATATATATATATAATTAATGTTCATTTAAAATAACCTATAATTATAAACAAGTTTATTTCGCTGGCATTACCATTTGCATCAGTTCTGCGAAACGAAGTCGATCATCAAGCTCCCGTCGTATAACTGCTGCTTGTTTTTCAGTACAGTCAAGCTAAGTAATAAAGCAATATATATAAATATTTATATTATAAGTAACATGACTAAACAAGCAAAGTTTCTTGAAAACACATGTAATATATCAATTCGTATTAAGTATGGTGTTGTAATCAATATTTTATACAAAATATGTGTTGAATAATAATTTTTTAAAATCATTGGGAATAATAATTTAATAATTTTTTATTATTACAATTGTTTTTATTTTTCTTCGATTTTGTTCGGCTAGGATTGTTATCGTGGACACCTAAAGCTGAAGAATGATAAAATTTAATTTAAAATGATTAAATTAGCACAACGGCGGTATTCTGAAGTCTTAATTTGTGAGTAGAATCAATCTATCATCTTTATGATTTAATAATAATGGCTTTCATAAATAATATTTTTTTTAAATTTGAATGAACCACTGAAAAGTAACAAAACAGCAAATGTTCAATTGCATCATAGCGTTTCATCACTACGCGTAAAAAAGAATAAATAAGTAAGCTATTCTTTACCATCATTTAATGTAATAATCTAGAATTTTTTATGCGTGCAATTCTTTTATAGAAGTTACATAATGAGGTTCAAACCTTGTTTGAACTGCATTTAGTGCAATGTTCGAATTTACCGTATTTCAAATTACACCCAGCTGAGATAAACGAGTTTAAATTACTAGGAATTTATAAAACGTAAAGCTATTTTTCATTGTGTACGTTACTCCACTAACCAATATGAGCTCGTTCGCCGAATCACTTGTAGCTTGTGATTTTACTTTATAAAATATGCGATTGATAATTTCCGTTTTTAACACATGAAAAATGTAAATTTATAAAATAGTATAATAAATAATATATTTAATCATATAATAAATCTTTATTACAAAAACTAATTTTGGTTAATTGCATAGATCAATTTAATATATTGTATAATATAATATCAAATTATTTAATTAAAAATTCAGTTTCTATTCAATCTTATACAAACTTAATTATATGTTGTCTATAAACATTTTAAATGATATAAGATGATTATATATTTTGTATTAATATAAATAGAATAATTAATATAATTGGTATATTAATATTACCTAATATATGTTATAATTATATATTATTAACAAAAGTAATATTAATTAATATATCATAATTATATACATGTTACATAGTATATGTTTAATTTATTTTAAAATATCTGTTATTTTAATGAAATATTTTCTTCAACCCAAATGCTCAATTATATTTTATTTTTATTTATTCCTGGATTTTCTGTGAACTTCCAAAATGTAATTTTAAGCTCACAGACTACACTAAATTTCCGTGGATTTTTATCCGCAAGTGAATCCCGGTCATGAGTAGCTGAACTGTATGTTATTAATAATCCTTATGCAACATTTTTATTACCTGCAGTTTATCGTAAATTCTTTTGTGAGCTGATTCACTAATATTTAAAATTCGTTTTGTCATTTCATATAAATCATTTGTACTCATAAATCGTTCAGAATAATGCCTTTCTTTAAATGCACCAGGGAATAAATTAAACCCAGTTTTGACCTCTTTTCTGTTGTGAGTGGTGTTGCTGTCGGAAATAGTCGATGTACTTCTAACTTTAGTGCTGGTAATGTCGTCCTCACCAATTAACATCATAAATTGCATAATCAAACGATCGTGATCCGCTTTTATTTGTTTATCAATCATTGAATTAGTACTAGAACCACCTGGGAAATTTACAGATGTATACTTTTTAATTAGTTCTGATTTAGCAAATTTTGAGAAAGTCATAAGTACATCATCAATACACAATATGCAACCAGCATGAACAAGATCAAATATTATTTTGGAGCTGAGGAATTTATCAAAGTAAATGCTAAGACAATTATAGAAATAGTCTTTCGGCGTATCCGACCTTGCTAAATAATTTTGCTGCACGTTGTGAACTATTCTGCCAAACTGTTCTGTTGTCAATCTTTCCGTTAAGGTGTAATTCATTGAAACTTGCTCACAGTTAAATTGAAATGCAATACATTTACAAATGAGGACATAAGCATACATGCATTTCTGCTGATCAGTGGTAAAAGAATCGATACTTGCTTTCGTCTGTCTAATAGCGGCAATGAAAGAATCGGAGGAATTATTTATAGTATCTGATTTAGTAGATGTTGTTCTCGAGGATATCGTAGTATGACGACGAGTAAGTTGATAAGGTTCTGTAAAGTTAGTAAAGTTGTCAAATTGAACACTTTTCTTCAAATTTCGATTTAAATGCTGCGATTTTACAATCGATATTGAAACATTTGGAAAAGAAGACATTATGTCATTATGATTTCCGCGTTGTTTGCAGTCAGAATTGTAGTTATTATCTTGGGTGATTTCTTTCGAATATAAAAATGATAATTGCCTTTTTCGATTCTTATAATCATTAACGTCAATAACAGTATTAAGGCTTGAACGATTTTCATATAAATCAAGGTTATCGTTCATCAATTCATCAGATAATGATGTGTTTGATATTGAATAAACATTGTCATGTTGTCGTATTTTAGGTGCTCTCTCCGCTGTTTCAACTTGGCATTTCTGATGTGCAGATATATCCACCTCATGACATACTACATCGGAACTAATGATTGAAGGTATTGCGTTACAATTAAGTTGGTTATCTCGACATATACGCACGTTATTATCTTCCAATTCAGTATAGGAATCTAAAGATATATAGCTACCTAAAATGTATTTATTATCATTAACATCAGTAGAAATCTGTCCTGCATTGCTGATGTTATGGACTGTATTTATGGCAGTGATAGTGGATAAGAGTGGTATCGATAAACTCGAAATGAATTTAAGATATTTAGCTTGAAACGAATCATGATGGTTTTCAGTAAATCTATAAGATTGTCTGCTGCTTCTCTTCATTTCTTTCTGTAATGTTCTTGGGACTATGATTGATTTAGAACGAGATTTGAGAATTGTTGGACACGAATTTAAGCGAAATCCGTTATGATAGTTGTAATTAGCAATAAGGGAAGCGATCGAGACATCATGATGACACAAATGCGATTTCAGATATTTATATTTGGAACCAGCTGATGATATCTCTGGTTTCTTAGAGTCAATGGTATTTCTACGCAAGCTAGCACCTGACGTGGGATTAGTAACAGGTTTAAATTCAAAGCAACCACGAGTACCCTCATTGAATGTATTGATTCGATTGCAAGATAAGCTCTCTTCATTATTAATATTATCAATGGTAAAAATTAATGACTGAGAATGAGTGATGTTTGTGTTCTTGAACGTTGTATCTGTAGATTTCGATATTTGCTCATTTAGACACACAGAAGAATCCGTTTCATCACTTGAGGAACTAACGAGCATTTTTCTTGCCTTTTAATTCGTGAATATATATAATTAGTTCTTTTTTATTTAATGCGAAAGATGTGTACACTCTATAGCGTCAGTTATCTAAAATATTGTATATACTAGTCTGTCATTGAGATTGTAGCTAGAATGTAGCTGTTAATCATTTAAATAAAAACGAAAAAAAACGCTGCCTTTTTTAATATTTTAAAATATCCTCGCTTCTATACCACTCTTACTACACAAAATGAATAGAAAACTTGTTCAATATTTTTCTTTAATTAGATAACTATTTTGTTATGTGTATGGCAAAACTTTATTTAATTTCGCTGCCTTCCAGTGTATATTTACATCCTCTTTCACACAAATATCACGAAAATAACGATGACATCTAATAAAATAGCCAATACACACAGTACATCGAAATAGCTTCAATTGGAAAATAAAGTATTACATCTATTACATCTTAGACGTATAAATGTTCACGTTAAATGCATTATCAATGTAGTGTATTATACGGACATTGAACAATCAAGTTGATATTAAAATTAAGTTGTAAATTACTAGAAGAGAGCTAAAACATAAATTAAAAGTAGCAATATCGCAGTTTTAAGTAACAGTGTTAACAATTATCTAGTCAACATAGTTAAATCATTTACTGTTAAAACAGTGTCGAACTTTCTGGCATTAAATGTAAAGGAACAGTGTTTCAGTACAAGGAGATCGGGATATTTAAATAATATATTTATCTCAG
Organism: Pomphorhynchus laevis; assembly: GCA_012934845.2. NCBI lineage: Eukaryota > Metazoa > Acanthocephala > Palaeacanthocephala > Echinorhynchida > Pomphorhynchidae > Pomphorhynchus > Pomphorhynchus laevis. The sequence goes on along the minus strand of WNNJ02002928.1, from coordinate 38,084 downwards.
GAATCGCATTTTGAAATAATAATGAAGGTGTTCAAGAAAAAATGTATTGTTGAATTAAAGGCACGCATACATATGTGTCTTTATTTATATATATTAAGCACAAATTTTAATGTAATTATAATGACGTTTAAACGGTACTTAACGATTAAAGTACATGGTGAATTCTTTGATAGAAGTTGATTATTAAATGCTGTTTCTCTCAATATATACGCAAAAGAACATTATTTGTAATGAGGGTTCTACATTAAAAGGAATTGTCATGTTAATACAAATGAGAACGTTTTCTAATACATTACAAGAATGTATCTTTGTGAAATTGAAAAAGAACGAATAAAATGTGTTTCAAAACACAACTTACAAACTAATTAAAGTGGACAATATTTAGGAATTTAAATACTTACGCAATAAAAATATCAAAAGTAGAATGTGATCAAAGACAATGAAGTAAATTAAATGAATTTTAATGTTGAATTACAAATTAAAATCCACGTTTATTAAAACTCGCAGCAACGCTGACTAAGACATTGAGAATTTATCGAGTTTTTGATAAGGCTACTGAGTTCATTATCGCAATATTAAACTGGTTTAAATTGTTTTAAAAAAAATTTGGAAAAGCGTTTTATACTGAAAATAAACGAAGTATACTTATCGAAAACCCGATAAATTCTCAATGTCCTTGTCTGTAATACGAGTGCCTTTAAATAACGTGAATCATCAATCACGAGTAAGTGCGTGTCTCAAACAAATTTAAATGCATGAATTTAAAAATAAAATTTCGAACTTTACTTTAAAAAACAGAAACGAGCAAAAACTTACAATGTAAGGATTTCAGCATAAAGGTTTTAATGCTGAATTATTGGATAGGATTTAAATTAATTAATTGTGGTTAAAACAACTTCTCTTAGATTTCTAATTAGAAGCGATTGCTACATATTTTTCGTATCTTGAATTTACAAGAAAGTACTTTAAGACTTTTTGAAGCAACACAAAAATAAAATAAAAAAAACAGATTAAAATATATTTTTAATATTCGAATCCTTCAAATTACCAACAAACAATTCTTTTATTTATAACAATACAGTTTTTTAGGATAAATGCATATGCATTTGAAAATTTTTAAAATATATTTTAATCTGTATCTTTGAATTTTTGTTCCTGTGAATCTTTACAGGTATTACACCACAGTACACATATGCAAGGAGTTAATTTTAAATTAAACAATGAACACTATACTAATCTATTTATAAATTTGATTATAAAACTTTATAGAAATTGTTTTAAGCTATAAAAATGTTTAATTGAGTTGCAATTGAGCTGAAGGTATTTTTAATATTTGAAAATTATTGAGATAATACGAATATCTAAGTGTTAATACATAATAAGTTAAATGTGGAATAATTATGAGGTTTATTTCTAATAACTATGATAACAAAGATTTTTAGGCTTAACAGTACAGTGACCGCTTTTAAGGTACAGTGGCCGGGTTGTTGATGAATGCGTAAATATTATAACTAGCAAACTATTTCAGTTACTAAAATATTCGTGTAGATTTAAATATTCGTGCGTAATATTCATGCTATCAGTATCCGTGCATATATTCGTGTGCATTTAAACCTACAATTTAAACTTTAATTTAACTTAAAAATTAAATTATATTTATCTTTAATAGAAGAATACAAAACTGTTACTATATATTTTGCTGAAATTATGATTATTTATACTTGGTCGCACTAATAAAATTTTCCATAACTTACCTCATGTCACGCTAACGTTCACTGCCACCAAATTGAAAATTTTAACAGTTTATGCACGACTTATGTAAATATGATGCTCAATTTACAAAGATATTTAATTTAATAAGAAATAATAAATATTTTTACTTCAAATTTAGACGTCATGAACTGCTAAATAATCGCATATTTCATTGATAATACTATAAAATTACAACAGTAGGAAGGCACTGTCAATAGTAAAAACATTTGGGAAATAATATCGTCAGATTTTCTTTATTTTACAAAATTTCAGATGACCAACTATTTTCATGGATTTTTCTAATTATAAGAGCTAGTTATTAAAAATTTGATTCAAATAGGGATAAATCTTCTATCTAATTCTATTATATTTCAAAAGAGATAGAATGTCAGTATACAATTATAATATTTTTAAATAAAATATTCGGATAGAAATGTTAGCATTTTATATAAAAAGATAGCATTTTATATGATCATTAATCTTATGATTAACCATTTGATTAATCGTGAGATTAATCATAAGATTTATCATTTATACTAATTATGAAGAGTGGTTACGCTTCATCATCGAGTGCCCCTATGTCTTTCAACAACGCGATCTTGAGGCTTTGACGTGTGCTTACAGAGAAGTCAATAGAGAGTGCATACTCGAGGTTTGAACCCCGTAGATAAAGTTTACAATGCACACGCCTTCACCATTCGGCCACGCGGGGCTTATAATTATTTATAATAATTATTTGATCATTAATCTTATTAATCTTATGATATTAATTTTATATAATAATTTTATGTAAAAAGATAGCATTTTATATTACTTTCTAATATAGCATTTTATATGATCGCATTTCATACGCTTACGGTAAAATTGTCTTTGTTATTAAAATTCTTACAATTATGCTAGAGATTTACTGATTTTGTTTGGGATTCTATAGAATATATTGCTACTTACAATAACAGCTAAAGCAATCAACGAAACCCGATCGACGTCCGACGCGCCCCCTCCTTTACCACATTCAAACACCTCCTTTGTTCAAACCTTCTCGACACCTGATTCACAGTCTTGTTTTGTTGTGGTCATGTAAGCGTGCGCTGGCACGCATTTGACACGTTAAAATAAATCCATTTTTATGTGTGTGCGTTAGAAATGGTAAGCAATACATTAATTGTTGTGCACACCGATGCTCAAATCGAGAACGATTGATTCAATCAAATCAATATAACGACAAACATACAGCTAAATTATCAACACAATATTCGAAGAACGATGAGCTGGGAATGACAGTAATATCTCAATCGAAATGAAGTGTACTACGGATAATTGAAACGTGTATTCAACGGTAATCCTGCCGAGAAGGCTTTTTAGAGATTTACTGGCCCAAGATTACCTCTGTGGATTTTGTGCAGCCAAAGCAATCAACGAAACCCGAATTGAAACAACTAAACTTAAAAGCCAGTTAATATCAAATGATTCAAATAGTTGCTGGACAAACAAAGAGCGTATACATATAATAGTAAATAAGTCTATCAATTCATCCCTCAACCGTTGTATCAATAAGCAGGTATATCATGCTGTTTGTTCTTTTCAACGCACACCAGAGGTAGATAAATCTTATTCTAAATTAGCAAACTCTCTTGATAGGGAAAGCGCTAGGGCCTCACATCTGATAGTTCGTAATTTACCCGTTTCTGAAAGCGAGCAACAAGTTATATTAAATCTCGTTGAGGAAATTGGTTGTCCTTTGGTCGGACAAAAATTAGACTATCATCGACTCCCTGCACTTCATACTAACTCCCCTCCGTGGTTTAAGGTAAAAACTACCGTCAGCCATGTGGAATCATCTTTAAAATCTTCGTTTAAGCTTAAGAATTCATCTCTCTTTCATACGGTGTACTTGTGCCCTGATTTGTCGAAACTTGAACAAGTGGAACTTAAGAGATTATGGAAAGAATTATCTGAACGAAAAAAGTCAGACCCAAGTAAGCGATATTTTATTAGAGGGCATAAGATAGTGGTTTCATCAAGTAGGGAAGCCCACGCAGTAAATGTGAGCTTACCAGTACTCGGCGAATTTTCGTCTACAGGCAACAACAATCTTTCTAACCCAGCCAATATATGACCAACGATTGAAAATGATTAAAAGGTAAATCCTCCAGCAAAACTTCAAGTAAATCATCCGGGGTATCCTCTAATTGATTCTACTTTAATGCTCCCCAAATCTTCCTGGAAATTAGCCGTTTTAAATATCCGCTCTCTTAGTAACGAGGTTGATACAGTATATGATCTTTATAAATCTTTGGATGTTTTGTGTTTTACCGAATCTTGGCACGTTGATCAGAATGATTACTCTCTTAAACGCCTCCGCTCTTTAAATCTCTCTGTGGTCGATAAGGCTCGTCAACGACCTATTAGTTCAAATCGATCAATTAACCACGGTGGTCTTATAACTTTCTCTCATCATTGGTCTTCGTTGCAATCATTACCGTTGCAATTTGTTCCTCTCACTTTCGAAGTACTTGAGTTCCGTGTAAAAGCCGGCTCTTTGTTTCTCAATATCTACTTATTCTATCGGCCTAGATCATGTCATCCGTCTGACTCTTTTTTCTGTGAACTGTCAAACTTACTTTCTTTCATCTTCCTCTCCGGTTTACCTTGCGTTGTACTAGGTGATATAAATGTTCGCTTAGATCGTCCTCGTGATTCCAATACCCTAAAGACGGTTTCTACATTTAACGATCATGATTTTCAAATCATGTCTCCTCATTATTCTTCTGATACCCATATTCTTAGCGGTACCCTCGATATTGTTGCCCTACCTTAACGTCTTGCCTTTCTTCATTGTGCATATCTGATCCTGCTCTATCCGACCACTTCCTTGTTACATGTTCTCTCCCTTTGTTAAAAATCAATGTTCCTGCGAAAATTATCTCGTGTCGTTCTTGGAAATTCCTCGACTTTTCCCTTCTTCGCTCTCATATTAACCGCTCTCCGTTAATGTATCCTTCTTCTATCTACCAATCCCCCAATTACTTATGTACCCTCTTTGGCAATGTATTTTGCTCTATCCTCGATGAAATTATTCCTCTTAAAACTTTTGTTCAATCACGGCAAAATCTTGCAACATGGTTCGACTCTGAGTGTGTGACTTCAAAACGCCTCCTGCGTCGTTCTTTCAGAACTTATCATCGTTATCTCAGACTATCTTCAGAACTTGATTCATCCTTTTATCGTAACCAATTCTTTGCTCTTCGTCGTTCGCATAGGCAACTTCTGCGTTCTAAGGCACATAGTTTTTGGCGAAACAAACTGGCTTCCGCTAATGACTCTCGAACTAAATGGAAAACTCTTAATTCTCTACTTTCTCGTTCCTCTGTCACCTACACTCTTGATTCTTCTCAATTCTCTGATTACCTAATTTCAAAATCCGTTCTCTAATCGATTCGATCATCGTCCTTCCACAAACCTTTTGTATCTCGTCTATTCGTATCCCTGATCTCTTTTATCCACTTGCGGTATCTGAAGATGAGGTATCTTGCCTTCTTATTTCGTTAACTTGTAAGTCCTATCCTGTCAATCCCATCCACACTCGAATTCTCAAATTGTTGTCAACAGACTTTACACCTTTCCTTACCAGCCTCTTAAACTCGTCAATCGTGAACGGAATATTTCCTGTTCTTTGGAAAATGTCCATTGTTCGTCCCCTACTTAAAAATCCCTCTCTTGACCCCTCTCTTCCTTCATCTTATCGCCCAATATCAATTCTACCAACCTTATCTAAAATTCTTGAACACCTTATCTTAGATCAGATAAACAAGTATCTCTCTTCATCGCAGCTCTACCCTTCTTTTCAATCTGCTTTCCGCTCCAATCATTCCACCGAACTAGCATGTCATAAAGTATTTTCTGATATGCTCTCCGCTCGTGACAAAGGACTGTGTAGTGTGGTAATATCGCTCGATCTTTCATCTGCATTCGACATTGTCGATCACAAAATCCTTCTTTTTCTTCGTCACTATCACTATGGTTTCTCTTCGTCAACCTTGGCTTGGTTCTCTTCGTATCTCTCCGATCGATCATTTTCCGTCCATTCTAATTCAATGTGTTCTCCTCTATCTTCTCTCTCTTGCGGTGTACCTCAAGTTTCTGTACTTTGCCCTATTCTATTTACGTTTCTTCTTGGAGATTTATCTTGTATAATTAGTAAATTCTGCTTCAGAGTAATGCAGTACGCTGATGATATACTTCCTTATTCTCATTCGTCTCCTCATTCCCAAAGCCAACATTTCGTATTCGCATCTAATTGTCTTCGTGCTCTATCAGAACATCTAATTTCTTTGCGCATATCCCTCAATCCTACCAAATCTAAAGTGTTATGGATTTTACCCTACACTGTTTTTGTTTTTCCTCCTTCTCTGTATCTTCAGACCACAATTATTCCTGCTGTAGATAAATTAGTATTTCTAGGTATTCACTTCGACACTAACCTGCATCTCGATCTCTTCATTCATGATAAAACTAGGTCTTCAAATATTCTTTTCCTTGATATTCGTCTCGTCAGAAATTTTCTTGATTTTAGTTCTTGTAAATCTCCTATCTCGTCCCTTCTTTTCCCACGTAGTGATTACTGTCTTAGCCTTCTCGTCTTCTCTTCAAAATCATTCATTAAACCTCTTCAGCGCCTCATTAACACTGCTGTGCGCATCCTTTTTCGATTTCGTAAATTCGATCATATATCTTCCTATTTATTAAAACTTGGATGGCTAAATATTGAACATCGCGTTCGTTTTCGTCTGCTTTGTCTAACTTATCGCCTTCTCCATTGTAATTCTCCTTCTTATCTCTATCTGCCAACTCTAAGTGAATCTCGCTATCTTTCTACTCACCTACGTTCCCGTGATTCTCGTCTGCTACATTTATCTCTTCACTTAACAAACTTCGATCGTCGATCTCTACATATCGCTGCTCCTCTCCTTTGGAATTCCTTACCTGATCATCTGTGATTATCATCCTCACTCCATTTTTTCAAAAAGCAACTAAAATCGATGCTACTAAACGATTAACTTTTTATCTGTTTCGCTTTTGTGGGCTTGTAAGCACACAGTCTGTGTGCATTTGCCACATTAAAAAACTCAAATTGTTTAAAAAGGATAGCATAAAGACAATGAAAATTACTTAAAAAATATCGATGAGCAATAAACGAATATTAATGTAATGAAAGAAAATTTATAAAAATACAGATCTACAAGAAAACAAACACAAATGTAAGCAAAGAAGTTTTGTAGTGATCTGTGAAATATAAATATTATTTATAGAAGAAGATAAATTAAAAATCAAATTAATAACGATATAATAATGAAATATGGTTTAATTTTGTAATTTGATTTATTTTTAAGAATAAATTGTAGCAAAACTTCGATTAATAAAGCAGCAAAAATAAAACGAATATATTTGATATTTGGTCGACAAAATATCAATATCGTCAGAGATTAAAATTAAAAAACACAATTGCACATAATATTTATAGTAAATTAAAGCAGTATTATACGATAACTGCATTGTTCTTGCTCTTCGATCTACATAATCTTCCACACTAAATTGCAAACAAAAAAGATACACACAACGAAATTGCTCATATAGAAATAATTAAAAAATCAGAATTACAACGAATTATATCAATCACGCATCAATTAAAACAAATAAATGTTTTCTTAATAAAAATATACAGGCTGGGTAACGAAGTAAGTAATTTTAACAAAATAATAAATCAGTAAGTATATACCTCTTCTTTAACTCTAATTTGTGTATTATTCATTTTCTGATCAGCAGAGAGATCAGACCTTGCAAGCACACACCAACGCGACACCTTGCGATTGATCCACCCAGGAATGCAGCACACTAGTATCTCTATCGCGACACTAAGGGTGCTTAAAAAATAGTCGATGCTCATGGGACGTCATCTAGAAAAAAAATACAAATACCGAGATGACCCAAGTACACCATAAGGTCACCTGAATACTCTTTTTCAATGATAAACGCTTGGAACGCTTCTAGACCCACCTTGCTCTATTCAGGAGATTCTTCAATCTTTTCAAGCCAACTCCGGCAGCCCAGTTCACCAAACTGATGAAACCCGTGTATCTTACTCAATGTGTAAAGAAAAGAAAAGGCAGAAATTGCCATTCTCTTCAATTTTTTAGTTGCAGTTTTGTCATGAAGACAACAACCTTTATCTTTGATAGATTATGAATGATGTTAGATGGGGACAACTAGACTTTTAATCTTAGAAATAATTGGATATTTTTAAAGACAACATATTTGCATCTGCATCCTGAGAATAGGGATGTTGTATCATCAGCGTATACCATAGATGTTGATCGCTCATAATATGTTTAAGAAGAATAATTGAATATGCGAGATACAAAATGGAAAAGAGGGGCTCCTTGATGCAAATCAGTGATTGCTTAGAACTGTCGTATATTAGTGTCATTTTTATAGTAGAGGCGCTTGGTATACAAAAATATTCCCACCCGGTTAATAACTTTTCAAGAACCTCGAGGGACCTGAGTGAGAATATAACAAATTGAATTGATGTGCGGTCAATTGAAGCAGGAAAGGTCAAGAAAAACTGATACAGAACAGATGGCAAATATTGAATTGACAAAACTGATGTCTTAGTAGTAAATATATTTTATTATGATTCTTACGATTCTCAGATAAATTATATTAGCAATAAATATTATATAACATTTATAATAAATATTATAAGAGTGACAAAGAAAATTGAATATGGTATCGGAAAATAAACAATTGTCGAGTTTTACAAATTAAGCGAAACAAAGGGTACATGTTGGGTTCATACCTTTAAGAAATTTGTCCTATCTCTAGGATTCTAGAACATTTAAAAAAATATTAAATAATTGCTAATTCTTATCTGAGATCATTTTATTTAGCCACTTGCGCCTTTAATCGAAATGAAGTATTAAATACAACTGATAAAATACAACGATTCAAAACTTAATCATATCAGCTAATTGAGTTTAGTATTTTATACTATTTATAAATAAAAAATAGTTCTAAATAAAAATTAAATAATTAAGTAATAAATAACTATTATACAAAATGTTAAATAATTTATGATTTATTTTTTTTAATTCATAATTTATTTATTATCTTAAATAATGTTAAAATAAAAAATTGAAATTTAAAATAAAAGTCAATTATTACGAATTGACTAATAAATAACAGACGTTGTATCAGAATAAGGATAAGAGGTCATAAGAAGGAACTGCTATGCTATCAGGTTTTGGCCACTATTTTCTCAGACGTATTTCCTCTGATGAAATTTGATTATATAATATCTTATTAAAATAAACAGTATATTATTTATTACCGATAAAAAGTTTTCGATTAAAAGTTTAAATTTAATTTTTAATAATATTTTGTTGATTAATATATTTAACTATTTTCGTTAATGTTAATTTAATGTTAATTAATGTTAATTTAATGTTCATATCTAGATATACCCCTTTCTTTTCACTAATATTAGTGATATATTATATATCGAAACATATTTTATATCTTTATATAGTTTAGATTTATTTTTAAACAATTATGAACAAATTCATATTAGATAAAACTCAAAAATGCCAGTTATAATTGGGCTTATTTGTCTAAATATAGATGCCCCTAATTTTAAAGATAAATATTTTGATTTATAAAAATATTTAATCTTCTATTAATTTAATTTTATCCATATATTTATATTTATTTGATGGTTTAATTTTTGTTAGATAGGCGTTATAGTATTAAAGAGGCAAAGCTATAAGTATCGATCAAGTGATTACAATCGTCCATTTCAAATCGTAAATTTCAGATTGTCCATTTCAGATCGTTTATTTCGCTCTGCTGGCCGACAGAAATAAATCTATAAAATATATCATACAAACTTTGAATTGACAATTCAAAGAGATTGTGAGATAATATAACAAACACTTAATCACAAAATTTGAGATATAAATAACATACAATAAAAAACATTCAATCCAGTAATACCTGATTACAAATTGCCGATACTACGTATACTTTACTGTTTGCACAACTAATTTCAATACAAAATCATATCTGAATACAATCAAACAACAGCGCAATTAACTACACAAATGGAAGTAGGAAAGCGTCTTTGTCACATCTGCCAGAGAAAAATTGTCTTGACATCAAGTGGACGATTCCGTTTCCACAAGTTTGGAGGTTCAAGATGTGCAGGGTCCGGCAAAGGAATCCTTCAGAGTTGTTTTGACGATGTGTCAGAGGCTAAATCCAACGAAGGAACCGAAGAAATCAATTTACCGATAGTAATTCCGCCTGTTCGAGTCGAAGATTCAAGCCATCTGTCGTGCTCTCAATCACGCTGGCGCAATGAATCGCCAACAGTCATACGTATCCCGTTTTAAGCAAGGGTTCTAGCATTCACCCAATTATGTGACAAGATTAAACGCGCGCTCCAAATCGGAGATGCCGATTCATGGGCAAAGTTGCTGCTCTTCGCCAAATCGTGCTTCAGTTGATTGATACCTACAACTTGCAAAGGCCGACATAAAGTCGAAAAGCACATTTGCGAGTCAATAAGAGCCTACGCGACAACCGCCTTATCGTATTTGCCATCGGTGAGAGCAATGTCACGCAAAAATGCAAATCACAAAACCGAACGACAAGTCGGAACTTGCTTGTATCAGTCTGGCCAAGCAAAGAAATTACGGAAAAGCAGCTCAACCCCAAATTTCAGTCGGAATATCAATCCTATCTGCACAAGCACGGACAGTACTTCAAAAACAACATCCGCCTACATACAGCAGCTGTACAGATCAACCACTCTCATCCCCTAATATTACAAAACAGCGCTTGAACAATCCGCTTTTGTCAATAGTTATAAGTCGTGAAAGTCTTTGCCGCGGTCAACTCTTTCCTCTCAGCGTCAGGACCAGGCTGTCTGCGGCTAAGACCGGAGCATCTACAGGATATGTTACGAGCCAATAGCGGAGGATCACTAGATCCTCCGCAAATCGGCTCGTAACATAATTATGCAGTAGTAAAGCTGCCAGACCCTCGTCGGACACATTCTACTTCGACACTGAGCATCCTCGTCGAGGATAAACCACCTCCTCCGCACAGTCGATCCAAGGACGACAAAAACGTTTTGTCAGTCATTTGACAGACAAATTGCTAGCGATATTCAGAAAATTTGTGTCTGCCAACTTCAAGAAGCTACCAAATCACATATGGCACTGCCTATCCGTCTGGGTGGCTTCGGTCTAAAATGCAATGCTGCGCACAACCAGAGCGCATTCATCCATAGCGTGAAGCAAATCGGAGAGATATACAGTCTGGACGTTTTACTATTTCCTGGCTATTTTTAGGCATTGGTAATATAATAACAAGGATGGGATCAAACTTCATACCGTTCACGGAGGGCGGATAATCATCGACTTCACGGCTGATCGATAAGCTTGCCTCGACCCAGCTGTTACAATCGTCTTGCGATCGTCATTCTACATCGGTATGTAGAATCTACATACCGATGCTGTGATGCACCTATTACGCGATATTCCAAAATGCGCAAATAACGATTCAGATGCTGTTAAAGGCCTATTACCCTTTTACGGCACATTTCAATCCAAATCTTTGAATAACGGATAAACGCCATATTCGTTTATATCCCTTGATCCATGTAAATTGTCGATGAATTATAAGACAATGAAATCATCCCAGAACAGTTTAAATAATGCCGATCAGTCAAAACGATCATTACTTGTACAGGACTCCGCACAAATAGACGAACTTCCTTTACCACCTAATAGGATGATCAATTTTGATAGTGGAAACGAAACTAATATCAATCAAGAGAAGGGCAAATTTCCGCCTAGGGACAAGAAATTTAAAAACGATTTGCTTGAGCAGATTCGCAACAAAGCTTCTTTTAACCTTCAAAAGAGATCGATAACAGTAAGATCATCAACAAATGTCCCGTAAAGAGCGTGTCGAATCCCCTATCATTGCATACAGCCCTAACTCATTCACTTAAAATGCAACGCGACAGATTTCACATTGATATCGACGATCAAGCATTAAATACTGGACCCTTAAACACGTGCATTAATTGGTTGTCACCAGGAAATAACTCGGAGGACATCACTAATAAGGAAATTAACCAAAATCAACGATTAAAGGAAGCTAATGCTAGCTCAACGAATTGGATAACGACTACTCAGCAACGACCATTAGAAAATATTGATAAAAGAGGAGGCAGGGGTGCGACGCTACCCGGCAAACGGGCGGGGAACCACGTCGGAGACGTGGTTATAATAGCTATACCTACAACGATTTTGTTGCAATTGACAAGCTGGTACCATTTAGACGGATCGATGATAATACTTCTGAACAAAGCATTTCGCTTTGTAGAACTAGTGAGATCGATATTCAACAACATTCATCAGATACGGAACAGAATTAGCCAGCGAAAGCAAAGAGCCTGTTGACTTAAACCCTATTTCGGAAAATAAACCCAATTCAATCGTCTAGTTTTTATCACGTGGATGGGAAATACCATATTGTTCTGGATTCGTTTATTATCGATATCCAGGATTTGCAGAGTAAGATCGGCTTTGATGACATATACTACCAGCAATTGCGCGAACAGTGCAGTAATTAAGTAAGCGAACAGGGCGCGGTTGTAGACGTGATGCCATAGAAATACCAAACACTGACGGCAGCAATGCCGATCTAAAGAGCGCTCTAGTGAAGATTTGCGGTACTGATGACGAATATTGCACCAAACACGACGGACAAAACAAACGACCCCCAAATTCGGTAACGTTTGCTGACGATGTTATGTGGCGAGCTGATCATCGTTGTTCGGCTGAAGGTAATCGAGCACGCTCTACTTACAGTCGCGACGCTGATGATGATCGTTAAGCATATGAAGAGTTTACTTTATATATTTAGTTATTTAGTTAGATTGTTAATTTGTTCCTTGTAACGATCTGGCGTTATAGTTATTATAACATATATATATGTATATCTTTTTCCGAATATGATATCAATTAATTTTTCTAATGCATCTTTAATATCTACTAAATCTAGATTTGTATAAAGCGTACTAAAATCGCACGTATTTATATTCTGAAAATTTATTCCTTTTGTGTGTTCTAAAAATTCTTTCGTAAAATTATTACTGAAATAGTGTTTATACCAGTATTAATTTCGATTACCTTGCAATATTTTTTAAAGTGTGCTTTTATTACTTTAAGTATTTTATTCATATAGACAGAAAGTGGTTTTAATGTACATTTAAACGCACTACATATGAACCTAGGTTTTATTGGATTTTTATGTAATTTTGGATTCCAATATAATATAGGTATAGTTTTATTATCTAATTCAACCTTTATACCCTTTTTATCCATTACAGAACAGTGACTTGTAATAATTGTTTCAAAACTCAACTCACTACGTTCATATGTTGTGTTTGCATTTAAATCGTTATAATGATTTAAAATATAGAATTATAAACATAATTCTAAAATAATTTTTAATTTTATAATCATTCATAATTCTAAAATCAATTATAAAAATTCTTATAATGATTTAAGGTAGGTAAAGTTTCTGTTGATAACATTTTAACTATAAATTTTAACTTTCGATTAAGTTAATAAAACATAAGCCTGTCTCAATTTTGAGGTGCAAGCATTTGTTCGCATATGAAACACATATCTTTACGCAAAGACGGTTATGGTATCATCCGTGTATTTACAATCTGCCCACCAAAGCTTTACTTTTTGAATTTGGAAGATCAGTCGCGTTATATCATTGTGGTAGAGTTCAGATATCAGATTCTAATTCGCTAATTACAGATTCGCTAAATCAGATTCTCATCACACCAGGTTGAGAATGTATTTAACTTTGTAAGGGAAACAATGTATTTTGACTTTATTTTGTTCGATATAAATAAGGCACGTTTTAGATATTGTCATTGAATACATTTATTGGTATGTCATCACTTGAATCTCTAGTTTTCTACTAAAACTATATATGTTGTTTATTGTAAATAAATGTACTAACTACTTTACTAAATAAAAATCATTTAATGCCTTAAATTAATGCATTTATTAATCATTTAATATCATTTAATGCATTAAATGATAATTTCTACTATTTTAATAAAATATACACTTACAAATTCTTTATAGATAGATATAATGTATGTTATAAACACATTTTAATAAAAGAAAACCTTTTTATTTTAGAGGAAATAAGTTATTAGCACATATTTGTCCCCACTGCTATGTTGAGTCGAGGAGTAGAGGCCGAAACTTGATTACATAGTAGTTCCTTCTGATGACCTCTTCTAATCCTTATTCTGATACAACATCTGTTATTTATTAGTCAATTCGTAAAAATGACGTTTATTTTAAATTTCAATGTTTTATTTTAACTTGAGATAAATTATAGAAAATCTAAAAACAATTATCTATATTATTATTTAATTATTTAATTTTGATTTAGCATCATTATTATGTTTTGTTTATTTTATAATTATATTAAATACGTAGACTTAGTTTTAGCTGATTTGATTTATTTTAAAATTAAATTTTAAATTTTAACTTGATATAAATAAAAATTATATAACATCTTATATAATTATTTATTATCTATCCTAATTTTTGTTATGCTTAGTATAAAACACGTAGACTCAGTTATATGATCTGATTGTCAGTATAATTCATTTTCATTATTTATAATTTTATGTTTTTGTATTAACTCCGCTACAAAACTGATGGAACTGTAAAAAACAATTTATTCAGCGTTAAACGACCTCCAAAGCATCCAAACAGCTAATCAGGCATCAAATGCCGCATCACAACGCATACAACTCTTTAGCTTTAAAAATAAAAATATTATCGGCAGCGATGTTAGCAAGGCAATTAAAATTTGTATTGGATAAAATCTGTATTTGTTTTGGTTAAAATTTATATTCGTCCCTCGGCAAAGTTTGATTTGCTTTTGAATCCAACGAAAAGTAACTTTATCGATTTACGATTTTGGCGTCTTTGAGAACATAGCGACCTCCAGATACGCATTCTGGGATGTCTTCGAACCTGATCTTTATCGTTGGACTGGCATTTATATTTTAAATTTTAATAAAATAGCCTGCGAATGTTCAAAATTGCAATGATACGATAAATCGAGTCGGTGTGTAATCTTGCTCGAGGCATTTATTTTGATCCGGATAAATTTATGTTTGTACAACCGCCTTTCTGAAATTATGATAACTTTATAATTAAAAAATAAACGTAAACTTAAAAATAAATTGTTAAAAACATGCCTTATTTTGTAATAAGACGAAAATTAAATGTTTTTAATATGTTCGGATAAATTGTAATAAAATTATTTTCATCGATTTTAAATTATATATTAATTGGTTTTATTATATATTGATTGAAGTTGATTATGCTTTAATTTTAATCTAAGAAATTGAAAATTGAATAAACACGATTTCAAGAAATGACATCAAATACAATCAAATTCACACAACAATCTTATGTACTGACAAACAATATAGGAAAATATAAAAACGCATGTCTTTGTAGAGAACAGGGCCAGCTGATTGAAAGAGAATAAAGAACATTGAAGAGAACAAAAGTAATAATAAATATCGTCTGATGTTGTAATAAATGATACGTTCGATGTTCTCTTAAAATTTTGTTCAGGGCGTTAAAACACCGAAAAGAATAATAAAATAAGAAATTATTGTTCACCAATTTTCGACTATTACAATGTTTTAAATAACAATAATGTAATGTTTTAAATAAACAATAATGTAATGTTTTAAATAAACAATAATGTGATGCTTTAAATAAACAATAATAAATAATTAGTAGTTTACGTTTTTATTTTAATTATATATCGTTTGGTAGTATGATGTGTTACAATGTGCTCCGGGAGCCAATAAGTTTCATCTTTACAATCGCACATATTACCAAAAACCGGAGTTCGATTGCGTGCAGAGCAGACTTCCTTATCACTCCTAGACGAGATGATGGTAGCCGGAAGCACACATCAGTAGGGTGAACTACCAACAGTCGTTTCAGCTGCCTTGTGATATAATAAATAGGCATTTCCGAGAATTTGCTTACTTGGTAGCATGAGCCTAGCCTCCTTAAGCTAACCATGTGCGTTCCGGATCATCCAAATTTTATTCAGCAGGAATTTTAATTGCTGTCGATGCTTGTTTTCTCACAGGATCCTTTGATGGATACATTTTTATAGTATTAAATCCGATTGAGTTAAACTGTGCTCCGGGAGCTAATAAGCTTCAGTTTTATAATTGTAAATGTTGCCAAAAACCGGAGTTCGATTACAAGTAGAGCAGACTTCCTTATCACTCCTAGACGAGCTGATGGTAGCCGGCAGCACTCATCAGTAGGGTGAACTACCATCAGCCGTTTCGGCTGCCTTGTGATATATCAAGAAGGCATCTCCGAGAATTTGCTTTCGTGGTAGCATGGACATTACCTCTTTAAACTAACCATGTGCTTTCCGGATCATCAATATTTTATTCAGCAGGAATTTTACTTGCTGTCGTTGCTTGCTTTTCTCACAGGATCCTTTGATGGATACATTTTTATAGTATTAAATCCGATTGAGTTAAACTGTGCTCCGGGAGCTAATAAGCTTCAGTTTTATAATTGTAAATGTTGCCAAAAACCGGAGTTCGATTACAAGTAGAGCATACTTCCTTATCACTCCTAGACGAGCTGATGGTAGCTGGCAGCACTCATCAGTAGGGTGAACTACCATCAGCCGTTTCGGCTGCCTTGTGATATATCAAGAAGGCATCTCCGAGAATTTGCTTTCGTGGTAGCATGGACATTACCTCTTTAAACTAACCATGTGCTTTCCGGATCATCAATATTTTATTCAGCAGGAATTTTACTTGCTGTCGTTGCTTGCTTTCTCACAGGATGCTTTAAAGGATACATTTTTATAATTTTATATCTGGATGTGTTAAATTGTGCTCCGGGAGCTAATAATTAAATCAGCTAACTGAGTCTACGTATTTAATATAATTATAAAATAAACAAAACATAATAATGCTTAATCAAAATTTAATAATTAAATAATAAAATAGATAATTGTTATAAGATTTTTTATAATTAAAATCAAGGTAAAATAAAAAATTGAAATTTAAAATAAAAGTCATTTTTATGAATTGACTTCAATTTTATAATTGTAAATGGTTCCAAAAACCGGAGTTTGATTGCGTGCAGAGCAGACTTCCTTATAACTTCTAGACAAGCTGATGGTAGGCGGCAGCACTTATCAGTAGGGTGACGTACCATCAGCCGTTTCGGCTGTCTTGCGATATATTTAAAAGGCATCTCCGAGAATTTGCTTACGTAGTGGCATGGGCTTAGCATCTTTAAACTAACCATGTGCTTTCCGGATCATCCTAATTTTATTCGGCAGAATTTTAGTTACTTTCATTGCTTGCTTTCTTATTGGATACTTTGGAGGATACATTTTTATAATTTTATATCTGACTGTGATAAACTGTGCTCCGGGAGCTAATAAGCTTCAGTTTCATAATTGTAAATGTTGCAAAAAATCGGAGTTAGATTATAAGTAAAGTAGACTTCCTTATCACTCCTAGACGAGCTGATGGTCGCCGGCAGCACTCATCAGTAGGGTGAACTACCATCAGCCGTTTCGGCTGCCTTGTGATATATTAAATAGGCATTTCAGAGAATTTACTTACATGGTAGCATGAGCATCGCCTCTTTAAACCAATCATGTGCTTTCCAAACCATCCTAATTATATTCGGCAGGAATTTTACTTGCTGTCGTTGCTTGCTTTCTCACAGGATCCATAAGACGATGCATTTTTATAATTTGATAGAATGATGTGCTATACTGTGCTACAGGAGCCAATAATCTTAAGTTTTATAATCGTAGATGTTGCCAAAAATCGGAGTTCGATTACAAGTAGAGCATACTTCTTTATCACTTGTAGACGAGCTGACAGTAGCCGGCATTACTCATCGGTAGGGTGAAATACCATCAGTCGTTTCGGTTGCCTTGTGATATACTAAATAGGCATTTCCGAGAATTTGCTTACTTGGTAGCATGGGCTTAGTCTTTTTAAATGAACCACGTGCTTTCCGGATCACCTAATTTTATTCGATAGGAGATTTTAACTGCTGTAGTTGCTTGCTTTCTCACAGGATCTATTTGAAGGATACATTTTTATAATTTTATATCAGATTGTGTTAAACTGTGCCCCGGGAGTTAATAAACTTCAGTTTTATAATTATAGATGTTGCCAAAAGCCGAAGTTCGACTACTAGCAAAGCAGACTTCCTTATCACTAATAGACGAGCTAATGGTAGCCGACAGCACTCATCAGTAGGGTGAACCACCATCAGTCGTTTCGGCTGCCTTGTGATATATTAAGAAGGCATCTTCGAGAATTTGCTTACTTGGTAGCGTGAACCAAGCAACGTTGTCGTTGCTTGCTTCCTCACATGATCCTTTGAAGGATACATTTTTATAATGTAATCGTGGAATGATTAACTCTGGACTCGAGGAGCCTATTAGCTTCAGCTTTTTAATCGTAGATGTTGCCAATAACCAGAGTTTGATTATTGGATAGGATCAAAATTAATTATGGTAAAAACAACCTTTTATTGATTTTCTAGTTCGTGTCAATTGCTATAAATGTTTCGGCTTTGACTATGCAACAAGGTGCACTATTTTCTTAGGTCATTTTGCTCTTTATAATAACATCAAAGTTAAAGTTAACTTAATAGTAAGTCAAACCAAAACTTATATTGAAAATTCCATTTCATGCAATGTTTGATTTAGATGGAATTAAGTGTCTTTGGTTTATATTTATTTCAAAATCACTTTTGACTATGAATTGCATTTTCTAGTATAGATTGATTGTATTTTATTCACGTATGCAGATTTGTTAAATGTTTCAAGGTATTTAATTTCCCTTATTTGTGGAATAATTTGTATAAAAATCTATAAGATATTCTGAATGCTATTGATGTTTTAAAATCCATTTCACGACTATTTAAAAAATTAAGTTATCACTAGATCTAACAGTCTAATTTTAAAGATTCTTTTATATTTTGATTATCAGCACTTTAAATAAAATCTTGCAGCACTAAAAATAAAATGTCAGCACTATAAAATATAATATCAACAATAAAAATAAATATCACAAATAAAATATCAGCATTATAAATGACAGGCGGCCTGGATGGATTGTCACTGACTACATGGTCAAGTGGCAGGTGTTTGGCTTGGGACTTTACCTGCCTAGACACCTTGGCACAGAGTCATCTAAATAGGGCTGTGACCGCACCGGGAGCGGTAGTCAGTGGAGCAAAGGACAAGAAACGCAGCAAATACGCCTGCCTGACACCGATCTGCAATTTTGTGCCGGTCGCCGTGGAAACGCTTGGTGCTTTGGGCCCATAGGCGGAAGGCCTAATGCATGAAATAGGTCGGCGGATAGCAGCAGTGACCGGAGAGCGGCGATCCACGGATTTTCTGCTGCAGAGGCTGAGCGTTGCCATCCATCGCGGTAATGATAGTTGCGTTCTGGGCACAGTTGAGGGGACGATCGATAGACAAGACTTAGACACAATTTATTATTTGTAATTTTTGTTTTTTTTCTTTAAAACTTTATATAATGCATTATAACTAAAATGTTTCAAAACTTATCTTTAAACTGTTATAGATTGTCAAATATTAATTTGAAAAAGATTAGTAGTCAGATTAAAAGATTACTTTATTTTTAAAGAACAGTTAAGGACATTCTGTTATTGAGCACTCGATATTAAAAACTACTACAATACAAGTAGGTAAATTTATTCGAAGAAAACATTCTTCAAGTTTGAATCGCAACAATCGTTTGGACTTTAAGTAACGTTAATCGAATCGTAAATTCTAAAAATAAGAAAAATATATCAAAAAGATTATTTGTTTTAGTAATGATCAATATAAAATTAATAAGTTATTATTTGCATAGATATAAAATTCTTTCAAAGTATTTTACATTATTTTGTAAATCAGGTATTAGAGAACTTGCTTTCATAAGTGATATCATCACTAATGGTTATTTTAATTGCCATAATTTATATGTAAATAAGAAATATTGTTCACAATGCATTGCATCTGCAGTTTATCATCGAGTAGATTTAAGGTAAATAAAATAAAAACAGCGTGTTCTTTTAATTATTACAGTATCGTCAGAACTCTACATAAAGTAGTAATCGTTTTACGGATAAAAATAGACAGACAAAATAATTATTTTAGCCTTTACATTTTACTTTTAAATGTACTTGTGTTAAACGTACATTGCTACTTTCGTATAAGCTACATTTTACTGCAGATGTTTTAAAGCATCAAAAACTTAAAAAAAATAAAAAAATTCAATTTTCTGTGTAAAGATGTTGATATTTTTTTATTCGTTTTGATGATAAGATTTAAAAATAATAGCATTTTACACATGTTTGTAATTATTGTAATAGAAGTAACATAATATTACATTTTTAGATGGTAAAATCAGCTGAGACACTTTCGAACACATTGCTATATGTATATCAGTGTTTTATCTTTTATGTAAATGAGTTGATACGATTCTTATGATACCACCTTGACACCTGCATACCAGTGAAAATATTGCATAACAGCATGAACATAAAAACTTATGTGAGCAGTGTGCAAATGCAATCGAATCTATTCTATTCGAGCTCAGGGTATATTAATTGATAGCGTATATGATATAAAATATACAGTAATATAGTCACATTCAAAGTGACATTAGGTTCATAGTGTTAAAATTAACAGTAATTTACGAGTTACCGCTACGTTCACTATATAGTTAGCAACTAATTCACGAACAACGCTGATCACTCATCTCAACCAAATTATGTTACAATTTTATTTACGCATTTGCACTAGAAATGTATGTACAGAAAACCTATAGATCTTTGATCTTAACAAAAGCTAATAGAGCAGATATTAACTATTAGTTATATTTTAAGAATATATAATTCGTTTACGTGAATAAACGTTATTTTATCTAGAATTGGTTTTAGCGTTTAATATTCAAACAAAACGTTTACGGTTGCACGTTAACTCTTACTTCATTCAAACAATGCGACTCCTCCGAGTTATTATTTTAAAATTGTTGCGCACCATGATGGAAGTTTGGTATTATTGAAAGAAGAGAACATTTTTTTCGAATCTTCGATTGTGCCGCAAGGTCATCATCAGGAAAAAAATTCAATATCTAAAAAACTACTCAATTCAACGGTTTGAACATAAAGTACGGAAGAATCTCACTGTGCCATACTCACAGAAAAAACAACGCTCATTTACAAATTTACTACACTCACTACTGGAAATACACAACTCATCCATAAATTGCATTAAAACGACACCCGCATAATTATTTAAGATTAATAGTTTGAAATTCACTCAAAGTCATAACAAAAATAAAAGATTTAGCCACATGCGAAATTTGTAGTTCGAATACAAGGTCTCTGTCTCTCTTAATAAAACGCTCTTGTTGTCAAATTCAATTATATATTCATTCAAATGACTTTTATAATATAGCCTTTGTGCTTGTTTTAACGGATTGTAAAATCTTATCCTGTCTGTTCAATATATTTCACTCTTAATCTTAACATGGAATAGAGTATTGCAACCCGCAAATTGTCTAGTGGGTTTACATTTTTGAAAATTCTAGATAAATTTAAATTCCAGGTGTGCATATCCAGTGTCTTACAATCCTTTTCCATGAGCTATTTATTTCGTTGCATCCTCATTTTAATTTGTTTGTCACGTGCTGTATCTGACAATGGCAACTGAGCATGCACAACCGAATCGTTGTGGTTATTACTCGTGTTCTATTTTCTCTTAAAATCTCGACTTGTTGATAACACACGATATGGATACTCACACTTTAAAAGAATGTTTCTTTTTGTTGAAATGTATAGCTTTTTAACGATTGCTTATTTTTCCTGATTATGACTGTGCGACACAGTCGAACATTTAAAATGATCTCTTCTTGCAATAAAACTAAATAAAACAGCGAGAACCTACAAAATGGTAGATGTATATACACATCTATTTATATATAATCAATCTTGTAATTGAAACAGTCAAGTAGATGTTAAGATTATATAAACTTACATCGAAATTTTTTTGTAGTCTTTAAGAACATTTTATTTCTGAGAATCATACAGCAATGGAAACACCATACGTGATATCCCAGAACCAATCTCCCGGCAAACTATAATGAATGATCAGATTCTAAAAGCAAAAATAACGTAAAAACGTGATTTCATACAATATTGTATCAATTAAAATAGTGAAAGCACAAAATATTAAAAGTCAGATTGACGATAGCAAATTACATTGTGATACTGTACAAAATTAATACATAAATTAATATGAAATGTGAACAATTGAGAACATAAAACTATTAGGTATGTGCTTAGAATTAAAAAATGTAATAGATCATTTATAGACATTGAGTTTCAATAGTAAATCAATTATTGAATAAATTAAAAGGTTAGGGACGATTTATAGAAATTAATAGCTTGACAAAATACTATATAATATAAATGAAAAGCTTTACTAAATCAGATATTTTCTTAACATCTTTTAAAGGTGCTTTATTTCGTGTTACACAATTGAACATTCTTGCAAAAATAAAAAAAAACATAAAATTGTACACTAAGATAAATGCTCATTCTAAATTCATTGCGATATTATTATTGCATGTTCAGGGTAATAATAGCGTTTTTAATGTAATAATGCGATTCTATTTGCTTTTATCTCTACTAACAGGGTCCCCACACTGAGGTTATCAGACTAAATCCGGCACTCAAAGTCAAATTATGAGATCAGCCTATGCTTGATAGATTGTTTAAAAAACGCATTGAACACGATACGCTGCTATACAATACAGATATTGTATTTATTAGAATACTAGGAAATATTTACGTATGTAAATACTTCTTGACTGCTATATACCTTAAATTTACTACTATACTTAAATTTTAATTATGTCTCCATTTTTCTAAATGTTGTAATGTGTGCTCTTGGTTTGATATTCTAGGATAGAAGACTTTAAATGTTGGCTTGAGTAACTACCGTCTGCTATTTCTCTATCATCCCTACATTTGCACACATAAAACTTTGAATAATATAACTTAAACGTTGAACTGTAAAGCAATACAATTACTAAAACTATAGGCATTATCCGTTTTGAAAATAATTAAGTATTAGTTAAACCATTTAAGTACAAATACAAAAGGTCAAATCCTCCTTAAATGAAAAATATAATCAAATAATCAAATAAAAAATATCTTCATAGATGGACTGCTTTCCTACTTATCATCGATTAATTTGAAACAAAATTAGTTTTGCGTTTGTGAGCACTTGAAGAAATTCAAAAGCAAACATATTGTTTTGCCTTGTCGGGATCAAGATACCTGGGGTTTTAAAAATATACAATCATGTACTCACTTCAAATTAAATGTTGAGGGAAATATTAAGAAATATTACATATTGATTGATTATAGGATTATAGCTAAAATAGATGTCCAGAAATAAAAATACAGAACATTTAAATGTTTAAGTAGACCCCATTACGAATGAACACAATGCGAATCTGATATTTCTTAAATGCATATAAAAGTCGGCTTTAAATGTTAGGTAAACTTTAGCGAAAATGATTAACTTATAATTAATTATTGAAAATTAATGCTAAAATCAATTATTTTAATTAATTAGATATTTTAAAACGATGACAACAATTGACATAATATGTAACGATATTCGTTTTCTTCAAAATCATTTAAATAATTTAATGGATACATATTTCAAACTATATTATTATAAAAATACCATCAAACAGAAAATAGTAAAATACATAAATCAACACAATAATATTAAAAATAAATTTAAAATCATTAGCGGAAAATTTTCATGGATGGATAATAAATAATTTACTTTGTATTAGAATAAGATACGAGATAATCAAATTTGAGCAGAGGAAATACGTTCTTAGCACGTGTTTCGTTGATATGTTAGTTCGAGTAATAGGGTCTAAAACCTGATATCATATCAGTTTCTCCCAATGATCTCTAATCCTTATTCGACGAATACATAGTATATTATTTATTAGTCAAGTTATAAAAATTGGCTTTTATTTTAAATTTTAATTTTGAAGTTTAACGTGATATAAGTTATTTGAAATGTTATATAAAATTATTAAATTATTTTATTATTTTATTTATATTTTCCTGATTTGTAATTTACAAATAATTTAATATAGTGGACTCAGTTACCTGATCTGATTTATATAATATTAATAATCAATTAACGATATTCTATAAAATTATGCATAGTAGTCTACGAACACAATGTAAAGACATCAGCATTTAAATAATAAATTATAGTTTATAATTTATTATAATTTATCACCACTTAATAAGAAATAGCAAGAAACTAAAATGTGTAGAAATATCAATTACTAATTTAATAAAATTACTTAAACAGAAGGACATTTCTGAAAATTTGTAAAATGGGGCAAACAATCTGTTTGCATGCATAACATATGTAATATATAGTAAGTGAAATGCGTCGTAAATCATGAGGCTTGAATGTAGTATACTCGTATAAACATATTTGAGGTTTAATGCACTTTATAATAAAAAGTTAATCTGTATTTTAGCTAATTAAACTATAACGAACAACTATTTAAATATTAGATGGGCAATATATTTGTATTATGGTATTCGTATAACATACAAATTATATTTTTAGCACTTTTCAATAATTGCGTTACTTACCTAAATCCTCACCGATCGGCAAGGATTTTGTAAACTCCGGCTTATTACTGTACTTTTTAGAGTTATTTCTTTGTGATCGCTGATATTCTTCGATATCATGTTCATGCGATCCATGAGCGTTGCTGTGACCACTATCTTCCGATTCGGTTGATGTATTCGCGGCCGCGGTGGTGGCGGTTGTAATGAATTCGTTATTTCTTCGAACCATGTTTGAGCAACTCTTCAAAATTGATGCGATATTACTACTTTTATTCGTAATTAAGTGATTGGCGGTATTTGTTGTCGCTATCATTTGTACTGCTGCTGGTGTGTCATCATGTTGATCATGCTCAAGACCTTGAACATCAACAACATTGTCGGGTAGTATAGGATTATCACACATGTTGAGCAACTGATGAATGATCTGGTTGAGATGAGCATTACAATTGTCCGTTGTATGATCGGCAACACTAGATTGGCTGCAATTCATTGTGGAAATTTCGGTTTTACCATTGTCAATCATAGTTTCTTCTTGGTTACTACTCGATGATTGGAAGAAAGGCGCAGCAGATTCGTCGGCACTAGGTTCGTTTATAGAACCAGAAGCAAAATTTGCAAATTCATTCAATGGATTGCAATCAAGCCCGTATTTAGGATCATATGATGTAAATGGCATCATTGGAATTGTTGAATTGCTGTCAAATATAAATGATGACGACTCAAACTCCAATCCTTGTTGAGATGATCCTTTTAATTTTATCGTCAAGTTATCATTATTCGTGATTGGACAACAAATTCGATTATTGAATTCGTTCATTCGATTGTTATTTATTTGCATATCATTACTAGCTAAGGGATGCATTGAACTCTGATGCAGCTCACCAAGTGGTTGGATCTTATTTATTTGATCGGAAACTTGTCCTGTCGGTGCATTAGCAGACATCAATAGATGACTTTCAGCATCAGTTGTAGTTGCGCAATAAGTAAATATCATTTCCTTTTCGAAATCTGTTTGACCGTAGTCAGACGATTGCTTTCTAACTTTGGTAAGAGATTTGGCTACATCAGTATCGTCATTATCGTCGACATTAAGCTGGGAATGATGATGCTGAAAAACATCATTAGTAGCATCGAATGGAGTATCGTGCTTAGTGATATTGGCATGAATGTCATCGTCACATTGAGACGCATGCTTGTTTATCGGTTGATTATCTGCGACTATCGTAGAAGTGGTGCTTACAGCATAATACTCAGTTTCAATTGATCTGGAGTTATATGTATCACATTGTCTAGTAATACAGTTTTGTTCTTCAATTGAAACCGGTAAACAATATGATGCTGGATTTTCAACCTCAGTCATAGTGTTCGCTTTATCATCTTTAATGACACTTAACTCATTAGCGAAGCTTTGCGTGCCATCCAACTCGATAGGACGCGAAAAGGAAAAGTCAGAAGAATGTTCAATCAAGCTTAACTTTGACAGATCAGCAGAACCATCCACATACCTATCCTCATCATTTTCTTCGCCTCCAGCTTTTGGAGTATCAAGATTAAGTGCTTCAATCTGAGTGTTCAAAAACGAGGCATCTTCGTCATATATCTTATTACAAATATCATAATTATCATTAAGACTGTACCGTCTAGAAGGTGACTGTTGCTGGCGGTGTTGACCAAAATCAGAGTTTTCGTTGCTACTCTTATTTTTGTCGCCAATTTTGTCCTCGTTGTAGTAACTGCCCAATGATGCACTTACATTACTGTCTCTACCTGTAGTAGAGCTCAGAAAAGGCAAAGTCGTTCTAGCATATGTATCTACGTTCTCAGCCATTTTGATAACGTATGCGTCACTATAACATTCATCAGTATGATCAGCCAAGCAAGTAACGGCGTCATCGCTATCCTCGTCAGTACCGGTGATACGTATTGCTGTCGATGTAGACTGTACATATTCTGCTTTGCCATACTCATCGCAGAATTCAGTATCAGCATTGATATTATCCAAATCACTAATCGTATTGGCTACGGTATTGTGAATACTGCGTTCTTGTGGATTACGATCATTTACAGATTGACGATTATTACGACAAATATAGTTTTCGTTAATCTTAGTTTCGTATTCATCAACGACTTTAGCATCAGTATACGAAACACAACTATCAAGATCACTGTGGTTTATTCTAATTGATACGCTAGTATAATCAATATCACGAATACACCCTTTATTATCGTCATACTTATTACTATCACTAAATGTAATCTCTTCGGCGGAATCTGCTACTACGCCCTCTGCATTGAATGACACAATATCGTCGACTGGTGTAATACCAGATTCCAAAGATGATACAACGGTGGGTATTGAGGACAAGTTATCGGAAATTGATACTCCAGTAATGATTGAACAATCAACACTGTTAGCTAAATCTGTATCGGAGAAACGTGTTGAACTAACATTCAGTTTACTTCTTCCATGTATACCAGCAATGTCATTGTTTTGATTTTTTTCAGAAAGATGACCGCCAGATGCGGAATTATCCACTACTTCGTCGTCACTAGGGTGTGGTTCCGGTGTGGTGGTGGATTGTATTGTCGGTATTATACGTACTATAGTTATATCTTGGGAATCGTCCGTATGATCTTGATGGTACCGATCTAGTGACACACTATCATTGATTTCATATTGATCGTTTTGGATGCATGTTTGATAAATGTTTGAATGAACAGCATCGAATATTTCCTGATCATCATCAGATTCATCGGCATAGCTTTGCAGTTGTCGTCGTTCTGCAATATCAATGTTATCGGTATTAGTGATTTCATTATCTCCATAAGATGACAAAAGTTGGTTTTCTTTCTGAGTTTCGACTTGGATCGCAGTAATATTAGTATCTATTATTGATGGGGGTGTCGTCGAAACTGCCGTCATGCCATACACAGCTGAAAAATAAAAAAAAACCGTTTGCTTATTAAATTGAATAAAACATAAAAAGACAAAAACTTACTTTCATTATTTATAATTGACTTCTGTATTGTTCCATCTACCACTATACTTTGGACTTCCGAGTGGTTCAAAAATTTCAACTCTGGTGGCTCTGGGATATTAGTTGTTTCGCTGGATCCCAACATATTAACGATGACATTAGTGTGATGATCACTATGGTGACCAAAATCATCTACCAGGGAATTTTCTCTTGAAATAACCACAGCTGTGTCAATGCAACGCAGATCGTCAATATACTTTGTAGTTGCTGGAAATAAGACAGAAACCAAATACATTACAGATCATTGAAAAATAACTACAGTAATTACACAAATGCGATTTAAATGCAGTGAACTATATTATTCCAATATATGATTGTCAAGAGTTCCCCATTCCTGAGTGTGAGTTTTATCATCATTTTACCCAAAATAATATTTTGCTTCACAATTTACTTTAAATGACTGACTTGCATCTAAAATAGTTCGATTCGAGTATGATTCCTTGATGCAATTGATCACATTTTAAGCGTCATTTTAATGCGGTTGATCACTTTTTAAGATTTATAAACGTTTGAAAGATAAATTTTAATATTTCTCAGTGTGAGCGAACAACTCTACTAAAGCGATTTAGCCCATGTCTGTACTACTGAAGTTTGTGTGATTTTGAAGTACGCAGTGAATCTCTTGAAAAGTACAAAAGCACAAGAATTGAGAATACTTGAATTTCTTTTGCTTATATTTGTAGAGAGGCATACTGTATTTTGAGTAATTAAATAAAAATTTTGAAAATTAAATTTAGATATTGTTTAGTCAATTTGTTTCTTAATTACTAAACTAAAAATAAGGAATATATTTCTTAATTTGAAATTGTAAAAAATGACTAATTTAAAAAAAAACTTAAAAATTTCATTTAATTATAAAGATTTCAAACACGAATATGGTTTTACAGGCACGAATAAATTAGTTTTATTCCATAATTTGTGGAAAAACCAATTTCTTCGTCGTTCCCATAAATTTATAAAGCTATAAGAAATATATAGATATTCTGATTACAAATATTTTTCTTTTAAATTCTAGTACAAGACCACGCGAATTGAAAATATTTGAGTCTTTTAAGCTTTATTTAAATTAACGGTGTAGCCGTTTAGCGTACCGTTGTATCGCATAGTAATATGAATAAAGTACATTATGAATAATGAACTAAGTACATGCTCGGCTAATGTAAGATACTATAATACCGTGTGTTTTGATAGCGATATTTTTATCATTATGAGTTGGATTGATAATCCGCTATTGCTAATACAAAGATTATATAGAAACTCAGATAATTTTCATTTGAATTTCAGAATAAAAAATTAAATTTTAATCTTTTATAGCACATAATCAGTGATAACCACTGAATATGTAACATATCTGTGCAACGAAAGGGAATGAATAGCATTTCTCTACTCCTATATTTTTAACCAGAATTCGTCATGGTAAAAATCTGAAATTCAATCACGCATAGAATCTTGAATTTATATGTTTGTCAAAAATATTAAAAACTTACGCTTGACGTGAGGAACAGAACACCCTGTAATTTTCGATGTAGTTTTCTTTTTAATTGTTGCTATTTCCGGTAATACAATACGCTGATGGTCGGCTAGGCCGCTAGTTGAAAGGTCATCTGCTGACAAGTCTGAACCGTCCGTGCTCGTATCGGGTTGACTTTTAGTAAATTCTAAAATCAACAAATAACGTACTCGAAATTTTTTTTAATTGTTTGGTTGACTTTACATAGATATAAACAAAATCAGTGTTGAACTTTACTTTTTAAAATAAATATATGTATGTACAGGAAAAACTCTTAACGACGATTCTTAACAAATATTAACTGTATGCACGTAATATCATTTTTTTGCTAATATTTATTTCGCGTTTGAATGAATTTGTTGTTTGATAGAGTATGTTATATACAAACGACGTTTTAAAATAAAAAATAATAAAAATCTTTATTTAAAAATACAACTACGTTTTGATCAAGCATTGCACAAGTTTTTAAAGTTAGTTTAAACAGCACACGAATTTAACCGATTAAAGAATTTAAATAACTTTTTCCATCAGTCAGTACTATCGATCGGAATCTGAAGATTATATGTTGACCAGCATCATTTGTATTATATAATGTATTGTATATGATATTATAAAAAAGCCATTACCTGCATCCGTTCTTCGCGTGCATTGATGTGAATCAACAAAAAGGTTGACCGTTAAAAATATCCGGATTTTCAACTATAACTTATTATTAACAAACTTAATTATAATGGTTTTCGTTGATAGAATGTTAAAATATCGCAAATGACGAATCACAAAGGAAGCGTGCTATCATTACATTCTCTAAAGACGACGATGAAGGCAGTCATAACTATCATAACAAATATTTTAAATAGAATTAAAAATATTCAATTATAATTTATACATAAAAATGTATAAAGTATAATTACTAATTATAAATTTATAATTATTACAATTAATAATTATTATTAACATTGACGACGAGAAAAAATAATGAATTATGATTAGGGTTATAAGCGTTTTAGCTCATTTTTGTGATCAGACCTTATTTTTTGTTGCGTGTTTTATAACTAAATAAAATTCTATTAATAAAAAAATTTATTAATAATTATAAATTAATTATTATTTTAATGTATAATTTATAATTATAAATCCTTATTATTATAATTTATAAAAATTTTATTTTAATTCTATTTTAAATAAAATTACACATATATTTATTTATATGTTTAATTAATATAAATTAATATATTAATTTATATAAAATTCCACATATATTAATTTATATTAATTTACATATATTAATTTATATATTTTTTAATCTATGATAAATGTATTTGCAAAAATCTTTGAGGTGATAACATTAATATTGTGGTCCTGTAAGCACTTCGAATTTTTCTGAAGATAATTGAACATATATCTTATGTTTTTACTAACGCAAATTAATACCGGGGGTGTTCTTAGTTTCATCTGTAGCACTTAGTCGGCTATCCGTTGTTGATGTTAATTCGGACCTCTGTTCTTGTCGTTGCTGTTCTGAAGAGAGTTCGCTCAGGCTAGTAGTGGTACTAGACTCAAATGATAACTGTAGGCTAGATACGGGGGCGTCCTGTTTGTCGTCGATCAACTCGTTAGGTTGACCAGATTGTTTAGTTTTCGAAGATAAAGGAGATAGATGATGTGTCGGTAACGATGACGACGATGAACTGCTAGTGGACTCAAATTCTTTTGTTTTCATTGTAGCACCTGCTTTATTGTTGATGGATGGATGCATCTTCTGGTTGGCTAAACGATAAAAATAATCATTATCAAAGATTGCATTACAAGGGTCAAATAACAATGATTATGGGCATTTATGAGACTCACCTTTAGTTATAATAGATGATATTAGATTCATTCCTTTGGCAGATGATTTGCTACTACTCGCTGTTGTGCTCGAATCGGGCTGTTTCACTTGGTTGTATGGCTTACTGCTATAAGCAGATGGCTTTAGAAGCCGTTCTTTATCAGATGATTGCTGCTTTCTGGCAGAAGACTCATTTGTGTGATGAGATTGAGTCTGTTGCGACATTCTAGTATTTTTAATCTTAGTAGTATTAGTAGTAGCGGTGGTGCTTAGAGACTGTGCACTTGTTCTCGTTGTTTTCAGTGCATCACTGAGTTTTGTGATTGGTCGACTTGCTGGATGACGATGAACAGCAGACGAACCACCACAACCAGTCGGCAAGTTGCGACTGCCGTTGGATAAATTACTCGTGTGAGATATTGTAGATGAACTGGGTGCGTTAGTTGGCCGTTTTGATTCGAACTTCTGTCTGGTTTTTATCGCGGCATCGCGACGGTTCGCACTGGCAACAGTTTCACGTTGAAGACTACTAAACAGATTGCTGCTGGTTAATGGTATTGGTCGCTGAAGTTTCTTAGCAGACTGATTTGCCAAATTTTGACGATTTGTTGTCGTGACACCGACACCAGAATAAGAAGATAAATTTGCTGATAAACGACCTGATCGTTCAGCAACGTTTGAAACTGTTGAGGATTTGTTGCCTAGTGATCGATTACGAGACGCTGCAGTGGCGGCCGCTGCCGTGGTCGTCGTTTTACGATTTGAGTAAATTATATTATCGGTTAATCTTCGAGTTGTAGAGGAAGGTGCGTTATTATTATCTGAAGGCAAGTTTAATAGCGGTAGCTTCCCTGATAATGATCGAGTTGCAGGAGCTTTGGTTTTATTTATATTGCTCGCCTCAGCTGATGAGTTAGCACTTGAATTTTGTTGTTGTGAACCAGCATTCGTAACTAAAGACGTCTTTGTATCTAAACTTCGTTTAGCACTAATACTTCTGGAATTGGGACTCTTCTCTGCTGATACTCCTTCTGTGTTTTTGGATTTTTTGGCATGCATTGATTTAGTAAGTTGTTCTGGCTTTTTGGACATGCAAAATCGCAATGGATTTCTCTGCGTAAACGCTCCTGTGTTTGTTGTATTACTATTGATCAAAGTTTGGTAATCTTCAAAAAAATATATATGAGATAAAAACGGTGCATAATGATCAATAAAAACAAAACAGAAACTCAAATAAATAATCATACAGGAATTCCATTATATACAGTAAAATAGTACATACTATCAATAAGAATAAATAAAAGTTAATTTTAAAGCTTAATTTAAAAACCAATAATCAATAATAATCATTGATCATACAACGCATTCTACTTACGATTAAGCAGTAAAGAAAAAATGAAAGTATTTTTGTTGAACTGATATCGTCAATTTCTAATGTACACACAGTAACCAAGGTAACAATTTTTTCGTACTTTCTTAATTGCTTAAATTTTACTTAATGAAAATAGATTGTCATTGAAAAATGATAACAAATTTTGATATATTACACTTAATTAAATTTATTATCGCATGAAATATATTAATCATTCAAAGTCAGAGTGTGAAACTGCTTTAAAATGAATAAGTCGCGAGAAAAAAATACAACTCTCAATTACCAAATATCCTTATCGCTAGATCAGATAACTGAGACTACTTATTTTATACTATGTATAAATTTAAAACAAAGATAAATAATTATAAATAATAAAAAATTATATAATATTTTTTACAATTTATATTTATTTAAGGATAAAATTTATAATCAAGATTTAAAATAAAAATTAAGTTTTATGAATTGACTAATAATTCATAAAATTATCAACTTTTAATTATCAACTAATAATTATAATCAACTATTTTGGCAATAGTTGATTATAAAACCATAACATAACACTTGAAAAGGACTATTGCAATAGTCGAAAATTTGTGAACAATAATTTTCTTTTTCTATTCCTCTCGATGTTTAAACGCCCTGAACAATTGAATAGCACATCGAACGTATCATTGGATAATTTTAACAATAATTCAAAATAGTTGATTATTGCGGCTTTTCATGCCTTTTTTGTAAATATCCTTATCGATAGTTCAGATCAGATAACTGAGTCTACGTATTTAATTCGATATATAATAATAAAGATAAACAATAAATAATTATATAAGATATTATACAATTTATTTTTATATCAAGTTAAAATATAAAATCTTAATTTAAAATAAAAGTCAATTTTTAGGAATTGACCAATAAATAACAGACGATGTATAAGAATGAGAATTAGAGGTCATCAGGAAGAACTAATATGTTATCACGTTTCGGTCACTCACATAGCAGCGGGACAAAATACGCGCTAATGACGTATTACCTTTGATGAAATTTGATTATTTAGTGTTCCTTATTCTAAGTTACTAGTTACCGACAAGTCAAAATTAGTTAATTATAATAACAGAGAAAAGCATGTTGCAAAGTGCTGTATACATCAATCATATTTACTGCTGATTTTGTTCGTCCGCTCCTATTATCAGTTAATCTCCACGTAAGATATAATGACCACGAAAAATAAGTAATCGAATTGTAGCAATCGAAAGGTTGCCTCGCTAATCTGATAGCTTAATTTAGTTTGATAAAAACATAGGTGTAATAAGTTTAAAAAAAACTGAATTAATATCACAAAAAACCAGTGTGATCGGACGGATAGACTATGAATAATCATAAGAAACGAGAAACTATAAATATTCAAATAAAAATTGACTGTAAAAATGAAACAAAATATAATAATTGATGACAGACGACAATTTAATCAAAATAAAAGTCCAAACACTTGTTAAGTTATTGCTAATTGAATAAGTTGACGTAGTTAAAAGGCAATATGATGTATATCGTTTATAGAGGAATATAAGGTATGTAAGCATGTTGAAAAGTTGATTGAATCTAAGTACTACATAGTCAGACAGTACATAATAATAAAACAAATTTATTTAATGTGGCAAATGTGTGCAATCTGCACGCTTACAAGTCCACAAACAAAAATGATAAAGTCAAGCCGATAAATTGTTTAAATGGAATCGGATTTGTCGTATGATCAGATGGTTCCACGATAGAGGAGCAGCCACCAGGAAGGAGCGGAGTCCAAAGGAGGTAGAGTAGTTTGGGACTTGTAAAAGAAGGGAATTACAGGAACGCAAGGAACAGTAAACAGGACGAGAATTATCAAGAAAAGGAAGGTTGAGAAATGAAGGGGTATGAAAAGTTACAAGGCGGAAAGCAACGATAAGAAAACGAATTTGAACACGACAATAAATTGTAGGCAAATCGAGAGAAGCAAGATGGTAGAATGTATGATCAAAACGACGAAGACGGAGGATAATTCGGACGGCTGCGTTGACGATGCGTTGTAGAAGAAGAGTAGATTTAGGTGAGTTGGAAAATAAACTAAGACGATAATCGAGTCTAGAAAAAGGAGATAAGATATGAGAGTCATACAAGAAGGGAAATCGATCAATCTACGAACTTGATGGAGGTTGCTGAGTATCAAGGTAGTTGAGCGTACTTTATCTCTAACGAAAGGTTTAAGTGAAAGTCGGTTGTCAAAATGGAAGCCTAGGAAAACGAGATTATCAACGATAGGAAGAATTGTAGAATTTAATGATACGGAGGGAGTTCTAAGTCGAAGCGTCGATGTAGGATCTACATAATTTTGGATTTATAAGGATTCAGAGAAAGGCGAAGGGGAGAACGATGATTGGAAATTGAGACAAGACAGTCGGAAGCAGAAACACTAACGTCCCCTCCTTAAGAAACAATCGCTTGTGGACAATCTATAGATTCACGAAAAGCTACTTAGTAACGTCACATATTTAATTGACAGAAGTTATCCAGTTGACATTATTTCATAGTTTAAGGAGTGGACAATGCAAAGCAAGAATAGTCTAGGTTCAAATTCAAACTTTCTAAAATCTCTAAGCAAATATCAAAGTATGTAAGTAATTATTATGGAGGTTATCATCGTACTGCTTGTGTAGAAAACTACACAAGCTGTATTGGGCAATTATGGATGGACACACACTAACGTCTATGATATATATAATTGTAGGAAGGAACATTTGAAAAAACTCTTAAAACCGTTGAAGACGTTTTCTACTCAAGATGTAAGGTATGTAGAATTAACAATAAAAGAGCAATTTACAGTAAACAAGGCTTCGTGAGTATTAGATGCCGCCATATAGCTTATATTCTGGTATTGAAATCAAAGATTGTTAGTGCTCTTAGCATTAAAAAATATTTTGAATAACATAATGTTTAAGTTTTGTTAAAGCTGGAAGAGGTTCCAATTAATTAGCCAACAAGAATGGTAGACACGATTTTTTAAAATGTGATTAATAATAATGTTCTAATTGTCAAGAAATCGATAATTTTATCTTCATAAACTGAAATAATTAAATCACGAGTACAAGATTCGAAATAAGTTTTACTATTAGCATAAACTGGGTAAAAAGAAAAGATTTATTTTAACGTGACAAATGCGTGCCAGCGCACGCTTACATGACCACAACAAAACAAAAATGTAAATCATGTGTCGAGGAAGTGAGTACGGAGGAAGTGTTTGAATGTTATAAAGGAGGGAGCGCGGCGGACGTCGAATGGGAGCTGATTCAAGGTGAGTGGTGCGGCGACGAGGAACAATCGGAGACCGTAGTTGTTGGAGTAATTGGGAACGTAAAGGTAAGTCATAAATAGGGTAAAGGGTAAGTCATAAATATAAGAAACTGTTATCATTGATGCTCTCGAAGTAGATTCACTCTTTTTACAAGTTAAAAGCAACTAGCTTAAGTATTTGGAACATATGCTAAAAATATCTAGAGAGTGTCAGCTTAGCAAAGTGTTGCGAGCACATGCTTTTGAAAAATAAACCTCCGAAAAGCCGCGTCGCATGTGGATATAAGATTTTTCAGCTTGTGTGTGATTGAAAGTTAGGAATTAAGGACATTTTAGTATATGATTTTTATTTACATAATTAAAGATAAAGTCTAGCATAAATTATAAATTTTTCAATATTTCAGCAACTAATTGATGCCATCTCCAGGAATATTTAAATATTGTAATTAAACGAATATTCTTCAAACTATTGTTTTAATAGTACTATATGTTTTGGTCTAACGTTTGAAGAATAGTATTCAAACGCTTATAGTTTTAAACGAAAGTCTTCAGGGAGGATAATCTGTGACTATTCTTAATATAAAGTATAAGTGATTATATTTAATATTACAATATATACTATAATAGATTATAATAAATATAATCTATTAAGATTGTGAAAAATATAATATATTTTAAATATAAGTGAATATATTTATGACGATGACACATTACACAGTTATTGAAGTATTAAAAAAATAATAATTTCTTTTGAAATAGACTCCATCTTTAATCATCCAGATAAACAACTATTTTATCTGGATGAACCTTCCTCTTTTCGTTTTGATACATAATTATATTTTACTCAACGCTGCAAATGGATTTAGCTGAGAAAACGCTGACATCTCCTTTATTTCACAATTGAAGTTTCATAGGTTTAAAGCAACGTTGTAATCTGAGATAGCAGGAAAATGATAAGGTTGGAATGATGTGAAATTAATTTATGTCAATGGTAGCTATATCAACGAAGTAATTAAATGTCGCAATGAAAGAGCGCATTCGAATTGATGTTGAATTTTAGCGGATAATAATAAATTGCAAAGTCGATTTAAATTTAAACTTTCCAGTTGCAATATTTACGATTATGTTCTTTTTCAAATCAATAGTCATATTCATTTCTAAGTTGGGTATCCTAATCCACAGATTATAATAGCAATTCCCTTGAGAATCCAATAATAAGAGGCATAGATCTTATTTTGGATAGATAATTTAGTGAACTTCAAAATTTTAATTTACATATTAAATTACTTATATTAAGGTCTACACATTTGCTAATCAGATCAACACGCAAGCTTAATTTTTCAATCAATTAAGTTTTTAACGAAAAACAACATGTTTTGAACAGAAGTGAACGGCAATGAAAAACCAAAATGATTGGTTGATCATTCAGTTAAATTAATAACAATGAACATTTGTTTCTATCACAATAATAAGAGTCTCATATAATTTCAAGTGCTCATTAAATAGTGCCGATCATTCCTAAAAATGATCAATGAAAAATTAAATATAAATGTTCGTAATTTCTCTTGATAAACAAAAAGTAGCTAACATTTACTCTTAAGAATTATACTGAACAGACAATATAATAATTGTAATATTGTAAATATAATTGTAAGTGTAACTCAATAATATATAAAAAAACGTTGTCAAAAAAAGTGTCAACCGATTTTTTAATTATTTAATCATGTTAACATGCTCCAATACAAATCAATTACTATCAATTAATACTGTCTAGATATTATTAATACTGTCTAGATATTATTAAATTGGAACCTCGAAACATTCAAGATAGATATTACTATCAATTAATACTGTCTAGATATTATTAAATTGGAACCTCGAAACATTCATGTCTAGATATCAATTAATACTGTCTAGATATTATTAAATTGGAACCTCGAAACATTCAAAAAATTGAAAAGAAGGATGTAGTTTTAGTCGAATTTGTGTCCACATCCATTTTTTAAATTTTAAATAATTTTAAGACTGATGAATATGGCACAATGTTGTGCGAAAATAAAAAATGCTTGCCAACAAACTTTGTTTTGTAAATGTTTTTACCTCGGTTCACATGTAATGCTTTTAAATTTATATAAAAACCACTTTATGTTCATATGAATAATATACTTTAAGTAATTAAAGCACACTTTAAAAAATATTGCAAGGTAATTGAAATTAATACTGGTATAAAACACTATTTCAGTATTAATTCTACAAAAGAATTTTTAGAACAGACAAAAGGAATAAATTTTCAAAATATAAATACATACGATTTTAGTACTCTTTATACAAATCTAGGTTTAGTAGATATTAAAGA
>WNNJ02002927.1:0-11282 GCA_012934845.2 Pomphorhynchus laevis | reverse complement strand
CCAAATAATTAATAATTATTTGGTATAATTAATTATACCAAATATAAATCTAATAATATAAATTAATAAATTTAATATAAATGTGTGATATATATCACTGTCTGTTTGTATATTAAATTGCTGTGATTTGATTTGTTAGATTTTCGAATTTGCTTTTTTTGTTAAATTGCTTACGTGGTAACATGGGCCTAGCCTCTTTAAATTAACCACGTGCCAAGCTCTATTAACTTACCATATATATGACTGAACATTGCACTGCCATACCTAGAGCCTTGCTAAATTCCCTCTGATGATTCAGATTAAGGGTAGTTCTGTTTTTCGAGCTTTAAACACTGTTTAAGCGTGTGTTAAGGTGCCTATGATGATTATTAAAGTCACGGTAATGATGATATAATATTATATATTAGTAAATATATAATATCGCTGTTGTTTAATATAATTTAAACAATAGTTTGTTTAATATTCCCAAACAAATTATATCTCTATTTTCTTATATATTTATTTATTCAAATCAGCTCCGCGATCCTTTGACGGATACTAGTATATATTATCACGGCGTGTGATACTTCATCCTACTGACGATGGCTGCCGGCTATCACATGTCCGTCTAGGAGTGACGAGAGTTTGCAGGCTGAAGAATATGCTCGATTCGAACACTTATTCAACGATACGGAAAGAATTGCTATTCGCAATCTCCAGCAATGCCGATTCAAACGAAACTCTTAAATTTAACGAAACTCTATATACTTAAATTTTAAGTCAAACCGGAAACACGAAGATATCGTTTTATTCAAGCTTTCGACCAACTAGTGGCCTTCTTCAGGAAAATAATATCTACAATTGTAAAAATATAAATATAACAGCATAAATATATGATAGCATCTTAAATGTTGTTCTTCACCAATTTCAGTGCACCTATCACTTCACTGTTTAGCGATCTATCAGTCATTAATTGTGCTATCCAATAGAGTTCCTTACGCTTTCTTTTAGCAGTGTTGGGAATATTTCCCTCAATTACTGCAAGTGAAATTTCATGTGTTGGATTTTTAATGAGGTGTGATGCCAGTCCATCTGCATTTATACGACAGACTTTAATATTCGCTCTATGGTTGTTATTCCGAACTGACATCTTATTTCCGCTTTCCCCTACATATTGTGCATGACAGACTGTGCAAGTGCCTAAATAAACCGAATTTTGTGTCTTACAGTTATTGTTACCCCTGATTCTATAAGTTAATTTTGTAGTGGAGCTTGTGAATGTTTTTGAGTTATTCATTATCTGACACGTTTTACACTGTTTATCTCCACACGGTACATTACTACCAATGTCAGTGAAATGAGTAGTTGTGACAGAAAAATAACTCCTTAGGTTATATCCATATTTGAAGAAAATTAACGGTTTACGTTCAGGGGGACACTTGTCATTAGTAATTTCTCTCAATTCCTTTGGTAAATTTTTCAGTGCCTGATGATATGTACATATCACCTTGTTGTTTGTACTTGTGGGTGGCTTTCTTTTGTTATCATATAGCAGTGTTTCTCTCGGGATAATTCGAGCATATTGAAATTGTCTTGCAATTTGTTTATTTGAGTATCCTCTATCCATTAATTCTATTTTTAGCAATCTTAATTGTTTTTCAAAGATATCCGGCGAGGATCATATTTTCTTTGCTCGTATAGCCTCATTCCTAATTATTAGACGCTTTGTTTTAGGGGTGTGTAAACTGCTCGCGTGCACTATACTTCTCGTTCCAGTGAATTTTCTATATAAAGATGTTCGGAAGCTATTCTTCATTCTTTGGATGCTTACATCCAGAAACCCAATCGAGTTGTTTATCTTTATAGTGTTAGTAAAGCGAAGCTCAGATAGGTTATTTAGTTTACTGACAAATAATTCAAATTCTCTCTTACCGTGATCCCAAATAAAAAACACATCATCTATGTAACGCACCCACATTAGTGGAGCCTTTTCACGTTTGAACACATATTCCTCCTCCAAGTTAGAAACATATAAGCTAGCGTATGTAGGGCCAACTGGAAGACCCCTAGAGGGTTTAAACGTTGTCACAAATCATTTGGTTATCTTTGTCAGTTTCTTTCGAACTTTTAAATATATGATCGAATCCATAGCGGATCCTGGCCGGCAGCTTCAATCTACATTTTCAAGATTATGTTTATTTTAAATAAGAGAATAATTCATTATGAACTTCGCGCGCTAGTTTTTCACACGCCGTACCGCAATTTCTGATTATTGGACGCCCCGGACAAGGGTGCTTATTTTTGTGAACTTTTGGCAGTAAGTATAGTACTCCTGGTTTAGGATTTTTAACAATAAAACGTCCTTGATTTTCTTTAGCGGGAAACCAGCGTATTAAATTTCTTTCAACGTTTGCACAAATAGCCTGATGGTCTATCATCGTGATCTCTTCATATGATCCTCCATTTAAGTGAAGCCAACATTGTGAGTCATAGTCGCTCTTGTTCCATACAATTACCTTACTTCCTTTATCCGCTGGTAATATCACAATCTCCCTGTTGGATTTCAATTCGCGAAGAGCTATCATAGAATTTTTGCTCATGTTACGTTCAAAAGATTCATTAGGTTTCATACATCCATACTTATTGATGATATTATTTGCTAATGTAACATTTGTGTATTCTTCACCTTACATCGCTTACATCGATTAGCATTGCTTATCCGATGTAAGCAATGCTAAGCGCGAAAATTCTAGCAGACTAGGAACAAATGAAAGACCAAGAGACAATACAATGTCTCAAGCAATCTCTCAATTCTCAAGGAATTGAGAGAAATTACTAATGACAAGTGTCCCCCTGAACGTAAACCGTTAATTTTCTTCAAATATGGATATAACCTAAGGAGTTATTTTTCTGTCACAACTACTCATTTCACTGACATTGGTAGTAATGTACCGTGTGGAGATAAACAGTGTAAAACGTCCCAGATAATGAATAACTCAAAAACATTCACAAGCTCTACTACAAAATTAACTTATAGAATCAGTGGTAACAATAACTGTAAGACACAAAATTCGGTTTATTTAGGCACTTGCACAGTCTGTCATGCACAATATGTAGGGGAAAGCGGAAATAAGATATCAGTTCGGATTAACAAACGTAGAGCGAATATTAAAGTCTGTCGTATAAATGCAGATAGACTGGCATCACACCTCATTAAAAATCCAACACATGAATTAAATCAAATTAAATCAGCTAACTGAGTCTGCGTATTGTTATATAATTATAAAATAAACAAAACATAATAATGCTAAATCAAAATTTAATAATTAAATAATAAAATTAATAATTGTTTTTAGATTTTCTATAATTTAAATCAAGTTAAAAAAAATAAAAAATAAAATTTAAAATAAACGTCATTTTTATGAATTGACTAATAAATAACAGACGTTGTATCAGAATAAGAATTAGAGGTCATCAGGAGGAACTGCTATGCTATCAGGTTTCGGCCCCTAACTCCTCTACCCAACATAGCAGCGGGGCCAAATACATGCTAACGATGTATTTCCTCTGAAATAACTATCTAGTATCTTATTCTAATGCAAAGTATATTATTTATTATCCATCCATAAAAATTTGCCACTTAAGAGTTTAAATTTATTCTTTATATTATTGTGTTGATTTATATATTTTACTATTTTCTACTTGATGTTATTTTTATAGTAACCTAGTTTAAAATATGTATCTATTAAATTATTTAAATGATTTTGAAGAAAGCCAATATCATTACATATTGTTGCAATTCTTAAAATTTCATTATTTAATGTATTATATTTTATATTATATGGTATGCATGAATGCTCATGCAAAAATATGTTTCTTGTAAATTTAAATATGTCATCTTTACGATATAAATTAATAGTAGTTTTAGTTAATGTTAATTTAA
Organism: Pomphorhynchus laevis; assembly: GCA_012934845.2. NCBI lineage: Eukaryota > Metazoa > Acanthocephala > Palaeacanthocephala > Echinorhynchida > Pomphorhynchidae > Pomphorhynchus > Pomphorhynchus laevis. The sequence continues at coordinate 7,360 of WNNJ02002927.1, read as the reverse complement.
TGTTCATATCTAGACATACACCTTCTTTATCATTAATATTGGTTTTGTTAAGAATAAGGCTTTCTGGATAAATGTGCTCACTAATTGAATAAAAATTATTAGAATTAAATACACATATATCATCAATGTATCGAAACATATATTTCATATATTTATATTGTTTAGATTTAGTTTTTACACAGTTATGAACAAATTCATATTCTATAAAGCTTAAAAACAAGTCAGCTATAATTGGGCTACTATTACCACCCATTGGAACACCTTTTACTTGTCTAAATATAGATGTCCCTACTTTTAAATAATTTTGATTTATCAAAATATTTAAGGATTCTATTAATTCAATTTTATCCATATATTTATATTTACTTGATGGTTTAATTTTTGTTAGATAGGCGTTATAATTATTATAACATATATATGTATATCTTTTTCCAGCAATATAAGGTTAATTAATTTTTCTAACGCTTCTTTAATATCTACTAAATTTAGATTTGTATAAAGAGTACTAAAATCGTATGTATTTATATTTTGAAAATTTATTCCTTTTGTCTGTTCTAAAATTCTTTTGTAGAATTAATACTGAAATAGTGTTTTATACCAGTATTAATTTCGATTACCTTGCAATATTTTTTAAAATGTGCTTTAATTACTTTAAGTATTTTATTCATATAGACAGAAAGTGGTTTTAATGTACATTTAAACGCACTACATATGAACCTAGGTTTTATTGGATTTTTATGTAATTTTAGATTCCAATGTAATATAGGTATAGTTTTATTATCTAATTCAACCTTTATACCCTTTTTATCCATTATAGAACAGTGACTTGTAATAATTGTTTCAAAACTCAACTCACTACGTTCATATGTTGTATTTACATTTAAATCATTAGAATTAACCTCTTTCATTAGTATATCATAATAAAGCTTTTTGCATATGAAGACAAAGTTATTACTAGTTTTATCAATAGTTGTTATTATATAGTTATCCTTTAATTTAGTAAGTTCTTTATACATATCTTTATTAATTTTATCTTTCCTTTTATAATTGTTTGTTATTTTCATTTTATTTTTAATTTTATCAAATATATAATCTTTCCAAATTTTTATCTTAGATATATTCGAGCTTTCACTATTAATCAGCTTACTAAAGTAATCATTTAAGTTATTATATAACGAACTGTAAATTTTATTTTTGTCGTTGTTGTTATTTAATCTATATTTATACCCTTTTGATAGCAGCTTTCTTAATTCACAATTTTCAATTAATTCTAGATTATGGGTACATATATGTTCATTTATTTTATCAAAACTAAGACTTTTACAATTACATTCTGTTTCCATTATGTTTCTAATATTATCGTTACATATTGATTTTAATTCTTTATTATAATTACAAATTTTTCGTCCTAATGGTGGTAGGAGTTTATACTTTATTTTAGGAATATATTTACTTAAATCTGACCCTATTATTTCTTTACTTTTAGAATTATTTAAAAGTCCGGCTATATTTATGTTATCTATACATTTATTAATGAAGTTTATGGTTAATGTATATTTTCTATTGTTATTATTTACATTTATTGTACGATTATAGTATTTTGTATTACAATAACTGTCTATTATACAACTTAGCCTATCATAGTCGTTAATTAATTTTTGATTTATTGAACATATGGTATCTTTAGAAAAATTTCTTATATTTACATAATGATCGTTTAGCTTATTATCTCTTAAAAGTTGTTTTAATATTTCTAATTGTTCATTTATATACATATTTTTTTAATATTTTAACTCTATTTTTCCTATTCCTTTTATCACCATGACTTCTTGGTTTGCGTTTAACCGGATTATTATAATATAGTTGTTTATTATGTATTATACTACTTCTGCCAATTCCTTGTACCACGTCATTCAATCCTAATGGGTACATGGAATTAAGCGTTTTAATCCAAAAATCTTCTTTTTCTAATAGTTTTTGATTTAATATTGAAATGTTTTCTTCGATAATATGTTCTAAAATAAATAATTTACAGTTTTTAATATCATGTCCTATTAATCTCATATGTTTATGAAATATAGTTTGACTATTATGCTGTATATTATATATGTGTTGCCTAAACCTAGTTTTTAACATTTGCTATGTTTTTCCTATATATTGCAATCCACATGTGCATTGTATTAGATACACTACACCTGCGGTATTGCAGTTACAATTATTATTAATATTTAATGAAAAACATTTGTTTGTCGTATTACTTACGATACAATTATTATTATTTATAACATCACAAACTATACAATTTTTTCTGTTACATTTAAAAGATCTAAAATTGAAATCATTAGTACTTACGTATTTTTCCAATATTGTTGAGTACATGTAACTTTTAAGTCATAATTTTTAACGTTGCTTTTTCGGTGTCGCCACCTAGTTTAGTTGACTCAGACTAAACTTACAACGGGCCATCCAGCAGCATCTGACAGGGGGCTGCCCTGCTTAAGGCGGTTGCAGGCTGGAACAAGATCTATAAAGATCTACCACCTTCACTCCACGCGCTACGCGACCTTCAATTGCAGTAATTGAGGGAAATATTCCCAACACTGCTAAAAGAAAGCGTAAGGAACTCAACTGGATAGCACAATTAATGACAGATAGATCGCTAAACAGTGAAGTGATAGGTGCACTGAAATTGGTGAAGAACAACATTTAACATGCTATCATATATTTATGCTGTTATATTTTTATTTTTACAATTGTAGATATTATTTTCATGAAGAAGGACACTAGCATATTCTTCAGCCTGCAAACTCTCGTCACTCCTAGACGGTCATGTGATAGCCGGCAGCCATCGTCAGTAAGATGAACTATCACACGCCGTTTCGGCTGCCTCTGTGACATTGTGAAAATGCATTTCCGACATCTAGCTTAAATTGTTGGTGGCGTTAGCTCTTAAATCCTACAATTTGCAATGCAGACCATTATTAACAACCAGAGGATCAAACTTTCGGATGCTTGACTGTAACAAACCGAGATTGAGTAGATCAATTCTTTCTATGTAATCTTAAGAGTTTCGTTTGAATCGGCATTGCTCGAGATTGCGAATAGGAATTCTTTCCGTATCGTTGAATAAGTGTTCGAATCGAGCATATTCTTCAGCCTGCAAACTCTCGTCACTCATAGACGGTTATGTGATAGCCGGCAGCCATCGTCAGTAGGATGAACTATCACACGCCGCTTCGGCTGCCTCTGTGACATTGTGAAAATGCATTTCTGACATCTAGCTTAAATTGTTGATGGCGTTAGCTCTTAAATCCTACAATTTGCAATGCAGACCATCATTAACAACCAAAGGATCAAAACTTTCGGATGCTTGACTGTAAGAAACCGAGATTGAGTAGATCAATTCTTTCTATGTAATCTTAAGAGTTTCGTTAGGTAATTAACGAAATAGGTAATTTTAACTAATCCATATGTATAAGAAAAATAGAGATATAATTTGTTTGGGAATATTAAACAAGCTATTGTTTAAATTATATTAAACAACAGCGATATTAAATATACCAAATATAAATCTAATAATTTAAATTAATAAATTTAATATAAATGTGTGATATTTATTATAATATATTTTATCACTATCTGTTTGTATATTAAATTGCTGTGATTTTCTTTTTTAGTTTTTCGAATTTGCTTTTTTGTATTTTTTAAATACTTGAACGTATTTAATAATGGTGTTTTGGAAATTGTTATTGGTTCAGTAATATATTTTTTTTTCGTTTTTGCCTATTTTTGTTGCATATTTACTAACCCAATTGAAAATAGCGAATGCTTGTTAAATTATGTTCAAAATTTTCCCCAGTTGTATTTATTTCACTTTGACTTTGCTTAAAAAATATTGCATAAACGAAAAACGAATTAAAATTTGTCTACTTAATTATTCTGATATTTATTATCATCTAGTGTTTTTTCTAGATTTTACTCTTGCGGAATAACTGCTATTCAATTTCGAAACAAATATTCTGTTAAAAAACTTATCTTCTTTTTTAATATGTTTTACTCTTCCATTACTAAACTAATATTCTGTTAAGAATCTTGTCGTCTTATTCTATATTTTTAATTAAATAAAACCTTCAATTCTCTAAAAGAGCATTAAAGGTTTTATATTAAAATCGATATTAAACTTCATTATCAACAAAAATATGTTTAATAGTTATGCACTAACTAAGAATCTAATTCATAAAGAATTACAAAAATAAAACTTTTTTTATCAAAAATATTAATAACTTTACAAATAGCAGCAAATTTCCTTTATATTGCATAAAAGATGCTAGTGGTTTCAAACATCCTGATAATGATATTAACTCGTGAACTGGTTTTAGAACACATCAATTGTGCAAATCTCTCTGTTCATGGTTTGCCTTTTCTTCGGTGTTCCTAAAGCTGTCAAGCAAAAGCGAACAGAGATAGCAACAGTGCTACTCCGCATAGTTTTTATAACTATAAAACAGGGAACAGCTGGTAATTCAAACAGCAATTAATTGATCTATTCGGTTTGAAAAAGGTTGTATTTACATTTTGAAATGTGAAACTCGTGATTTAGCTAATGAAAAAAATACGGCCCTTTAAAGAAGATACAACTTACCAGCGAAATGGTATTCCAGAAACAAGTGCATTTTTCGCCACATTTGGATTGCTTATCCTACTTGCTGTCTTGATAGGAATTTTTCAAATATCGTATATTTTCAATTATATTTCAATTATTCAGTGTTTGATATTAAGCAACATGAAGAGACATCAGCATTATAAAAGATTAGATGGTAAAACGAAGCCGATCGAATACAGGTTAACCCTTTCCATAAATCCACAATCATATGTTTTTAATGGAACTTTGGACGTAAAAATAGCGGTAATTCAAATTATGGAATACTTATTTTACAAATGTTCTAAAGAATACTAAGTTTATAACGGGTTTAGCAATTAGGTACTGACTGCCAAGTACTACTATTTGGTAAATAATGAAAATAAACTGACGTTGAATGGGTTACAAAGAATTTTCCTTAATTTAGGAACCGAATATAAGTGCTAGAATACATATCGAGCGTCTCGAATTTGTTTAATTTTAAAAACGTCACGTTTGCCATATAAAGTAATCCATATTTTATTTATTTTTACAAATATCTATTTATCTAAAAATATTAATTAATTATTAAAAATATTAAATATTTAAAATATTTATCTGAAAAATATATAAAAATATTTATCTAAATATTTTTATATTTGGTTGTTTCCAAACAATCGGTTGTTTCCGGCAACTGTAATGCTATCTCCGTCTTTTTGTTACAAAAGACTTGCATATATTCATATATGCAAGCACATATGAATATGAATAAGTACTAACCTTTGAGCTAATGTCGGTAACCACTGCTTAGTGCTTACTTCGGCTGAATGGCACTTCATCTATTAATGAAAAGAATTAAGAGTTCACTTTCATTTAAATATATTCTGCTTTATTTATAATATTAATCGATATAACAGTTTACATAAAGAATTAAAATTAACGAGGATTCGTTTGACCTTGGAAGTTATAATTAACGTTTTATGGGTTCAAAAGAAAAACGGTATATTTCGAGGAATTCATAAAAACTGAAGAAATAAAACTTGTAATTAAATCCGCACCATTACCACATCATAGTTTGCTTTTAAACATCATCCTCAATTACTTATTATATACATGGTTTTGAAATATTGAAGGATTTAGCCTCATAGTACGTAAAATAATACGTAACAGTGAATTATACAAAATATTACTAATATTAATATTTGACATGATAATATTTTATAGACATTTTATGTTAACCATTAAAGTATTTATGCTATGTTTAGATATTGAGAAGTACAAACATAATTGAGTTGAATGGCCACAATTTGGATATTGAAAACGTAAAAATAAAATGTACAAATATATAAGTTATGTTTTATAGTGAAATTTTACTGATAACATTTCAATTTATATTCAAAATCGATCAGTTCAGTAAACTGTCTACATATTTTGTACTATAAATGAACAGACCCATAAATATGTCTAAATTTTATATTTTGATATATACTGTTACAATATTTATGGCTAATCTTTATTTTTTCGTGTGCTATTCCTTGTGAAATATATGAAAAACTTGCACGATATGTTTTTTTTGTTTTATAGCAATACGAGCTAAAATTGAGTTTACCACTAAAATTGAAATCGAATTTGTTTTATATTAATGTATAATTACGCAAATAGACATTAAAAAATCTATTAAAGATATATAATAAAAATATTGGAATCAAATGTCTAAAATTGGAATCAAATGTGTTTTATATTGATGTAGAATTTTACAAATAGACATTAAAAATTCCGTTAAAGATATATAATAAAAATATCAACGATTATAATCTATTATTTTTATATAATAAAAATATCTTTAAAGATAAAGAACACATTGGGTAAAATATATAATTGCTTAAACCTGTTAATTATAGTATCAAGTCGCTGATTTATTAATTAAACATTTTGGAAATAATTTACAGTATTTTGAAGTTACTTAGTTAAGATTATATTACTTCAAACCACCATTAACTAGTTTTGATATTTTAGAAATGATGCAACCATTTACGAATGTACTCATTTGAAATAAAATCATTTCAAGAACACTAAGATGTGACGTTTCACCTTTCATATATCCTAGACTTTATATGCTATATATTTGTTAGTGACTAGATTGTCATTCAATCAATAAAAAGCAAAAAAGGATTGGAATAATATGAACAATGAAATTATAAATTAAAAATCCATATTTTATATTTCAATAAAAGGAATAAATGATAAGAGAAATTCGTGGTGATTCACCATAAACTTCCCTCGTTCATAAATAGCGATTTATAAAAATATAATTTTATCGAAATGAATGTAATTTTAATCACTTCTAATTTTAGTTCGATATGATACATTTAAAGATAAATCATTTTGAATTCCAGAGGTACCGAATTTGCAATCAAATAATGGTTAGACTTTACAATTAAAGATAAAAGCAGCAAAATAAGAGAATATAATCATGACTCATATTAAAACTTTCGCAAATTTATAGAAATGAGGAAAGGAGGATTATTCAATTCCAAATGGTTCATACAATATTTCAATAGATTCTGCTATCATATCCTGGAAATAAAAAACTTAGTTTAACTGTGGTGCGGAATTACAGAGATACTAATTTGCAATCAAAATAAATATTTCAAAAATATAAGAATTAATGAAAACCACATTAATGAATAAATATTGATAAGATAATAAATGCTTTAAGATAATTATTCATTATTCATAATA
>WNNJ02002926.1:0-34031 GCA_012934845.2 Pomphorhynchus laevis | reverse complement strand
GCAAAAATGTTAGTAAAAATATGCTTAAATATTAATTACAATTATGCAATATTATTAATAAAAAAATGTTAAAAGAAGTTATAGGCAAAAATATAAAATAATGCAAAAAATAACTAATATGAAATACGCAACAATATTGATAAATAAAAAGCTGAAATATATAAAAAAGGCGAACATATTACTAAATTACAAGTCCAAATATTAAATAATAATTCGCCAAAAATATTTAACAAAATTATGATACATATTACTAAAAATATATTAAATCAAAATGTTACTAACTATTTTGAATTTTTAATATCAAAATATCAAATAATAATTCACCATAATATTAATAAAAAATTACGAAAAAATAGTATAAAAAATACGCAAAAATATTAATAAAAAATAACGCAAAATACTAACAAAAAATTGGCAAAAATGTTTGTAAATATAATGCCATTACATTAATAAATAATATGCTGAAACAATAATAAAACAATGTTGAAAAATATCGAGTTATATGCAAATATATTAATTAATAAAATGCAAAAAAGTTATAAAACATACGCAAAAAGATTAATAAAAAAGCTAAAATATTAAAAAATAATAGGAAAAAATAGTTATCAAAAATTCGCAAAACATTTTTAAATAATACACAAAAAAATATAATTAACACCAAAATATAAGTGAAAAAATTTCTAAAAATTTAAAAAAATTCTACGCAATTATATTAATAAATAATATGTCAAAATATGAAAACATAACAATTTCAAATATTAAGATAATAATACGCCAAAAGTCGTAATAAAAAATACGCAAAAATGTTAGTAAATAATATGCTTAAATATTAATTAATAATATGCAAAAACAGTAATAAACAGTAATAGAAAATCCGCAGAAACATTGATAAAAATAGCTAAAATATTAAACAAAATTTTTCCAAAATATTAATAAATAATAGGTCAAACACTTAAATGATAATTCGTTTAAAAATTTAACAAAATATAAATAAAATATAAACAATAATATTAATAAAAAATATTAAAAAAGAAGGTTATAGGCAAAAATATAAAAAATGCAAAAAATAAACTAATAAGAAATACGCAAAAATTTTGAAATATAAAAAGCTGAAATATTTAATCAAATTATGCAAACATATTAATAAAAAACATGTCTAAATATCAATTAATAATTCGCCAAAGTATTTAACAAAATTATGCAACATATTACTAAAAATATATTAAATCAAAATGTTACCAAATATTTTGATTTTTTAATATCAAAAGATTAAATAATAATTCACCAAAATAAAAATAAAAGTTTACGCCATTAATAGTAATAAAGAATACGCAAAAATATTAATAAATAAACAGCCAAATTATTAAAAAATAATAAGCAAAAATAGTAATCAAAAATTCGCAAAAAAAAATAAAAAAATACACAAAAAAAATAATAAAGGCCTAAATATTAGTGAAAAAATTGCTTGAAATTTATAAATAATACGCAAAAATATTTACAAATAATATTTCAAAATATCAAAATATTATACTTTAAAATATTAATATAAAATTACGCCAAAAATTCTAATAAAAAATACATTAAATGTCAGTAAAAAATGCGTAAATATAAATTAATAATATGCAAAAATATTAATAAACCAATGTTTTAAAAAACAAGTCAAAGGCAAAAATTTAAATAAAATGCAAAAAATAAACTAATAAGAAATACGCAAAAATATTGAAAAAAAAATCTGAAATATATTACAAAATTATGCAAACATATTACTAAATAACAAGTCTAAATATTAAATAAAAATTCGCAAAAATATTTAACAAAATTATGCAACAGATTACAAAAAATATATTAAATTAAAATATTACTAAATATTTTGATTTTTTTAAATATCAAAATATTAAATAATAATTCACAAAAATAATAATAAAAAATTACGGCAAAAATAGTCATAAAAAAACGCATAAATATTTATGAATAAAAATGCAAAATATAAAAAAGGCAAAAATATGTATCAAAAATTCGCAAAAAAAAATTAAATAATACACCAAAATAAAAAATATATAATAAAGGCCAAAATATTAGTGAAAAAGTTACTAAAAATTTAAAAAATTCTACGCCTTAATATTAATAAATATTAAGTCAAAATATGAAAACATAACAATTTCAAATATTAAGATAATAATACGCCAAAAATCGTATTAAAAAATAGGCAAAAATGTTAGTAAATAATATGCTTAAATATTAATTAATAATATGCAAAAAAGTAATAGAAAATCCGCAAAAACATTGATAAAAATAGCTACAATATTAAACAAAATTATTCAAAAATATTAATAAAGAATAGGTCAAACTATTAAATAATAATTCGCCAAAATATTTAACAAAAAAATAATAAAATATAAACAATAATATTAATAAAAATGTTTAAAAAGAAGGTTATAGGCAAAAATATAAATAAAATGCATAAAAATAAACTAATAAGAAATTCGCAAAAATATTGAAATATAAAAAGCTGAAATATTTAACAAAATTATGCAAACATATTACTAAGTAACAAGTCCAAATATTAAAAAACAATTCGCTAAAATAGTTATACAAAATAACGCCAAAATACTAATAAAAAATAGGCAAAAGTCCTAGTAAATACAATGCCAATACATTAAAAAATAATATGCAAAAATAATAAAAAATAATGATAAAAAATAAACGAGTAATATGCAAAAATATTAATAAGTAGAACGCAAAAAAAGTAATAGAAAATCAACAAAAATTAAATCAGCTAACTGAGTCTACGTATTGTTATATAATTATAAAATAAACAAAACATAATAATGCTTAATCAAAATTTAATAATTAAATAATAAAATTAATAATTGTTTTTAGATTTTCTATAATTTTAATCAAGTTAAAAATAAAAAAAAAATAAAAAATAAAATTTAAAATAAACGTCATTTTTATGAATTGACTAATAAATAACAGACGTTGTATCAGAATAAGAATTAGAGGTCATCAGGAGGAACTGCTATGCTATCAGGTTTCGGCCCCTAACTCCTCTACCCAACATAGCAGCGGGGCCAAATACATGCTAATGATGTATTTCCTATGAAATAACTATCTAGTATCTTATTCTAATGCAAAGTATATTATTTATTATCCATCCATAAAAATTTGCCACTTAAGAGTTTAAATTTATTCTTTATATTATTGTGTTGATTTATATATTTTACTATTTTCTGCTTAATGTTATTTTTATAGTAACCTAGTTTAAAATATGTATCTATTAAATTATTTAAATGATTTTGAAGAAAGCCAATATCATTACATATTGTTGCAATTCTTAAAATTTCATTATTTAATGTATTATATTTTATATTATATGGTATGCATGAATGCTCATGCAAAAATATGTTTCTTGTAAATTTAAATATGTCATCTTTACGATATAAATTAATAGTAGTTTTAGTTAATGTTAATTTAATGTTCATATCTAGATATACACCTTCTTTATCATTAATATTGGTTTTGTTAAGAATAAGGCTTTCTGGATAAATGTGCTCACTAATTGAATAAAAATTATTAGAATTAAATACACATATATCATCAATGTATCGAAACATATATTTCATATATTTATATTGTTTAGATTTAGTTTTTACACAGTTATGAACAAATTCATATTCTATAAAGCTTAAAAACAAGTCAGCTATAATTGGGCTACTATTACCACCCATTGGAACACCTTTTACTTGTCTAAATATAGATGTCCCTACTTTTAAATAATTTTGATTTATCAAAATATTTAAGGATTCTATTAATTTAATTTTATCCATATATTTTTATATTTATTTGATGGTTTAATTTTTGTTAGATAGGCGTTATAATTATTATAACATATATATGTATATCTTTTTCCGAATATAAGGTTAATTAATTTTACTAACGCTTCTTTAATATCTACTAAATCTAGATTTGTATAAAGCGTACTAAAATCATATGTATTAATATTTTGAAAATTTATTCCTTTTGTCGGTTCTAAAAATTCTTTTGTAGAATTAATACTGAAATAGTGTTTTATACCATTATTAATTTCGATTACGCAAAAATATTGGTAAATAAAAAGCTGAAATATATGACAAAATTATGCAAACATATTACTAAATAACAAGTTAAAAAATATAAAATAATAATTCGCCAAAATATTAATAAAAAAGCGCCAAAATACCAATAAAAAATGAGCAAACATGTTAATTAATACAATGTCAATAGATTAATAAAAAATATGCAAAAAATATAATAATGTTAAAAAAACGAGATATATGCAACAATATTAATTTATAAAATGCAGTAAAAATTACTAAATAATATGTCAAAATATAAATTTTGTAATTCGCCAATATATTTATCAAAATTATACAACATATTACTAAAAATATATTTAATCAGAATATTACTAAATATTTTGATTATTTAATATCAAAATATTAAATAATAATTCAACAAAATATTTATTAAAAATTACGCAAAAAATAGTAATAAAAATACGCAAAAATGTAAATAAACAAAAAGCCAAAATATTATAAAACAATATGAAAATATAGTTTTTAAAAATCGGCAAAAAAAGTTTAAATTATACACCAAAATAAAAAATATAAAAAACGCCAAAATATTAGTGAAAAAATTGCTAAAAATTTTTAAATAATGCGCATTAATATTAAAAAATAATACGTCAAAATATTAAAATATTATACTTTAAAATATTAATAAAATAATACGCCAAAAATGGTAAAACAAAAATTGGCAAAAATGTTAGTAAATAATATGCTTAAATATTAATTAAAAATATGCAATATAATTAATAAAAAAAAATGTTAAAAAAACAAGTTATGGGAAAAACATGAATAAAATGCAAAATATAAACTAATAAGAAATATGCAAAAACTTGGATAAATAAAAAGCTGAAATATATAACAAAATTATGCAATAATATCAAGTCCAAATTTTAAAATATAATTCGCCAAAAAATTAAAAAAAAATAACACCAAAATACCAATAAAAAAGGCAATAATGTTAGTATATACAATGCCAATACATTAATAAATAATTTGCAAAAATAATTATAAAATAATGTTACAAAAATCAAGTTTTATGCCGAATATTAATTAACAAAATGCAAAAAAAAGTAAAAAAAATACGCAAAAATATTAATAAAAAAGGTTAAAAGATTATAAAAAAATTTGCATACAAAATAATATGTCAAAATATTAAATAATAATTCGCCAAAATATTTAACAAAATTATGCAACATATTGCTAAAATTGTATAAAATTAAAATATTACTAAATGTTTTGATTTTTTAATATCAAAATATTAAATAAAAATTTACTAAAATATTAATAAAAAATTACGACAAAAATAGTAATAAAATATACGCAAAAATATTAATAAAAATAACCCAAAATATTAAAAAACAAAAGGCAAAAATATTGTGCAATCGCCAAAATATTTAACAAAATAATGCAACATATTACTAAAAATCTATTAAATCAAAATATTACTAAATATTTCGATTTTTTAAATATTAAAATATTAAATAATAATTCACCAAAATATAAATAAAAAATTACGCCAAAAAAGTAATAAATAATACGCAAAAATATTAGTAAATAAACAGCCAAATATTAAAAAAATTGGCGAAAATAAATATCAAAAATTCGCAAAAATTTTTTAGTTATACACCAAAATAAACAACATATAATAAAGGCCAAAATATTAGTGAAAAAATTGCTACAAATTTGCAAACATTACGCCTTAATATTAATAAACAACATGTCAAAATATCAAAATATTATACTTTTAAATATTAATATAATACGCCAGAAATCGTAATCAAATATACGCAAAAATGTTAGTAAAAATATGCTTTAATATTAATTTATATTATCCAATAATATTAATAAAAATGTTAAAAAATAAACAAGGTATAGTCAAAAATATGAATAAAATGCAAACAAAAAACTAATACAAAATACGCAAAAATATTGATTAATAAAAAGCTGAAGTATATACCAAAATTATGCGTACATATTACTGAATAACAAGTGCAAATATTAAAAATTAGTTAGCCAAAAAAATATTTTACAAAATTATGCCACATATTACTTAAAATATATTAAATCAAGATGTAACTAAATATTTTGATTTTTTAATATCAAAATATTAAATAATAATTCCCCATAATATTAATAAAAAATTACGACAAAAATAGTATCAAAAATACTCTAATAAATAAAAAACATTAAAAACATTAATGTAGAGGAAAAATTAATGTTTCCTTTTAAATTAATATTAATATTTAAAATTAATATTTTTTATTAATGTTTTTATTAAAAATATTAATAAAAAATCAAAAACATTAATAAATAAAAGTCAAAATATGAAAAAATATTAGGCAAAAATAGTTATCAAAAATTCGAAAACATTTGTTAAATAATACACCAAAATAAAAAATACAATAAAGTCAGAAATATCAGTGAAAAAATTACTTAAAATTGAAAACAATTCTACGCATTAAGATTAATAAATAATATGTCAAAACATGAAAACATAACAATTTAAAATATTAATATAATAATACGCCAAAAATCGTAATAAAATACCTAAAAACATTTATAAAAATAGCAAAATATTAAACAAAATTATGCAAAAATATTAATAAATAATTGGTCAAACTATAAAATGATAATTCGCTTAAATATTAAACAAAATATTAATAAAATACTAAAAATAATATTGATAAAAAATGTTAAAAAAGAAGGTTATAGGCAAAAATATAAATAAAATGCAAAAATAAACTAATAAGAAATACGCAAAAATATTGATAAATAGCAAGCTAAAAAATATAACCAAATTATGCAAACATATTACTAAATAATAAGTCCAAATATTAAAACATTATTCGCAAAAATATTAATATAAAAAAATGCCAAAATACAAATAAAAATAGCCAAAAATGTTAGTAAATACAATGCCATTACATTAATAAATAATATGCAAAAGCAATAATAAAATAATGTTACAAAATAAACGAGTTATATGCAAAAATATTAATTAATAAAATGCAAAAAAGTAATAAAACATACGCAAAAATATTAATAAAAAAGCCAAAATATTATACAAAATTATGTGAACATATAACTAAATTACAAGTCCAAATATTTAATAGTAATTCGCCATAATTTTAATAAAAAATAACGAAAAAATACTAATAAAAAATAGGCAAAAATGTTTGTAAATACAATGCCATTACATTAATAAATAATATGCAAAAACAATAATAAAATAATGTTAAAAAATATACGAGTTATATGCAAAAATATTAATTAATAAAATGCAAAAAAGAAATAAAACATACGCAAAAATATTAATAAAAAAGCCAAAATAATGAACAAAATTTTGCAAAAATATTAATAAATTGTATGTCAAACTATAAAATGATAAATCGCCAAAATATTTAACAAAATTATGCAACGTATTACTAAAAATCTATTAAATCATAATATTACTAAATATTTCGATTTTTTTAATATCAAAATATTAAATAATAATTCACCAAAATTTTTATAAAAAATTACGCCAAAACAAGTATTAAAGAATACGCAAAAATATTTATAAATAAACAGCCAAAATAAGAACAAAACGTTGAAAATAGTTATCAAAAATTCGCCAAAAATTTTTAAATAATTCACAAAAATCAAATATATAAAAAGGCAAAAAATTAGTGAAAAAATTGCTTAAAATTTATAAAAGTTACGAATTTATGTTAATAAATAATATGTCAAAATATCAAAATATTATACTTTTTAATATTAATATAATAATACGCTAAAAGGCGTAATAAAAATACGCAAAAATGTTAGCAAAAATATGCTTAAATATTAATTACAATTATGCAATATTATTAATAAAAAAATGTTAAAAGAAGTTATAGGCAAAAATATAAAATAATGCAAAAAATAAACTAATATGAAATACGCAACAATATTGATAAATAAAAAGCTGAAATATATAAAAAAGGCGAACATATTACTAAATTACAAGTCCAAATATTAAATAATAATTCGCCAAAAATATTTAACAAAATTATGATACATATTACTAAAAATATATTAAATCAAAATGTTACTAACTATTTTGAATTTTTAATATCAAAATATCAAATAATAATTCACCATAATATTAATAAAAAATTACGAAAAAAATAGTATAAAAAATACGCAAAAATATTAATAAAAAATAACGCAAAATACTAACAAAAAATTGGCAAAAATGTTTGTAAATATAATGCCATTACATTAATAAATAATATGCTGAAACAATAATAAAACAATGTTGAAAAATATCGAGTTATATGCAAATATATTAATTAATAAAATGCAAAAAAGTTATAAAACATACGCAAAAAGATTAATAAAAAAGCTAAAATATTAAAAAATAATAGGAAAAAATAGTTATCAAAAATTCGCAAAACATTTTTAAATAATACACAAAAAAAATATAATTAACACCAAAATATAAGTGAAAAAATTTCTAAAAATTTAAAAAAATTCTACGCAATTATATTAATAAATAATATGTCAAAATATGAAAACATAACAATTTCAAATATTAAGATAATAATACGCCAAAAGTCGTAATAAAAAATACGCAAAAATGTTAGTAAATAATATGCTTAAATATTAATTAATAATATGCAAAAACAGTAATAAACAGTAATAGAAAATCCGCAGAAACATTGATAAAAATAGCTAAAATATTAAACAAAATTTTTCCAAAATATTAATAAATAATAGGTCAAACACTTAAATGATAATTCGTTTAAAAATTTAACAAAATATAAATAAAATATAAACAATAATATTAATAAAAAATATTAAAAAAGAAGGTTATAGGCAAAAATATAAAAAATGCAAAAAATAAACTAATAAGAAATACGCAAAAATTTTGAAATATAAAAAGCTGAAATATTTAATCAAATTATGCAAACATATTAATAAAAAACATGTCTAAATATCAATTAATAATTCGCCAAAGTATTTAACAAAATTATGCAACATATTACTAAAAATATATTAAATCAAAATGTTACCAAATATTTTGATTTTTTAATATCAAAAGATTAAATAATAATTCACCAAAATAAAAATAAAAGTTTACGCCATTAATAGTAATAAAGAATACGCAAAAATATTAATAAATAAACAGCCAAATTATTAAAAAATAATAAGCAAAAATAGTAATCAAAAATTCGCAAAAAAAATTTAAAAAAATACACAAAAAAAATAATAAAGGCCTAAATATTAGTGAAAAAATTGCTTAAAATTTATAAATAATACGCAAAAATATTTACAAATAATATTTCAAAATATCAAAATATTATACTTTAAAATATTAATATAAAATTACGCCAAAAATTCTAATAAAAAATACATTAAATGTCAGTAAAAAATGCGTAAATATAAATTAATAATAAGCAAAAATATTAATAAACAAATGTTTAAAAAAACAAGTCAAAGGCAAAAATTTAAATAAAATGCAAAAAATAAACTAATAAGATATACGCAAAAATATTGAAAAAAAAATCTGAAATATATTACAAAATTATGCAAACATATTACTAAATAACAAGTCTAAATATTAAATAAAAATTCGCAAAAATATTTAACAAAATTATGCAACAGATTACAAAAAATATATTAAATTAAAATATTACTAAATATTTTGATTTTTTTAAATATCAAAATATTAAATAATAATTCACAAAAATAATAATAAAAAATTACGGCAAAAATAGTCATAAAAAAACGCATAAATATTTATGAATAAAAATGCAAAATATAAAAAAAGGCAAAAATATTTATCAAAAATTCGCAAAAAAAATTTTTAAATAATACACCAAAATAAAAAATATATAATAAAGGCCAAAATATTAGTGAAAAAGTTACTAAAAATTTAAAAAAATTCTACGCCTTAATATTAATAAATAATAAGTCAAAATATGAAAACATAACAATTTCAAATATTAAGATAATAATACGCCAAAAATCGTATTAAAAAATAGGCAAAAATGTTAGTAAATAATATGCTTAAATATTAATTAATAATATGCAAAAAAGTAATAGAAAATCCGCAAAAACATTGATAAAAATAGCTAAAATATTAAACAAAATTATTCAAAAATATTAATAAAGAATAGGTCAAACTATTAAATAATAATTCGCCAAAATATTTAACAAAAAAATAATAAAATATAAACAATAATATTAATAAAAATGTTTAAAAAGAAGGTTATAGGCAAAAATATAAATAAAATGCATAAAAATAAACTAATAAGAAATACGCAAAAATATTGAAATATAAAAAGCTGAAATATTTAACAAAATTATGCAAACATATTACTAAGTAACAAGTCCAAATATTAAAAAACAATTCGCTGAAATAGAAATACAAAATAACGCCAAAATACTAATAAAAAATAGGCAAAAATCCTAGTAAATACAATGCCAATACATTAAAAAATAATATGCAAAAATAATAAAAAATAATGTTAAAAAATAAACGAGTAATATGCAAAAATATTAATAAGTAGAACGCAAAAAAAGTAATAGAAAATCAACAAAAATTAAATCAGCTAACTGAGTCTACGTATTGTTATATAATTATAAAATAAAAAAAACATAATAATGCTTAATCAAAATTTAATAATTAAATAATAAAATTAATAATTGTTTTTAGATTTTCTATAATTTTAATCAAGTTAAAAATAAAAATAAAAAATAAAAAATAAAATTTAAAATAAACGTCATTTTTATGAATTGACTAATAAATAACAGACGTTGTATCAGAATAAGAATTAGAGGTCATCAGGAGGAACTGCTATGCTATCAGGTTTCGGCCCCTAACTCCTCTACCCAACATAGCAGCGGGGCCAAATACATGCTAATGATGTATTTCCTCTGAAATAACTATCTAGTATCTTATTCTAATGCAAAGTATATTATTTATTATCCATCCATAAAAATTTGCCACTTAAGAGTTTAAATTTATTCTTTATATTATTGTGTTGATTTATATATTTTACTATTTTCTGCTTAATGTTATTTTTATAGTAACCTAGTTTAAAATATGTATCTATTAAATTATTTAAATGATTTTGAAGAAAGCCAATATCATTACATATTGTTGCAATTCTTAAAATTTCATTATTTAATGTATTATATTTTATATTATATGGTATGCATGAATGCTCATGCAAAAATATGTTTCTTGTAAATTTAAATATGTCATCTTTACGATATAAATTAATAGTAGTTTTAGTTAATGTTAATTTAATGTTCATATCTAGATATACACCTTCTTTATCATTAATATTGGTTTTGTTAAGAATAAGGCTTTCTGGATAAATGTGCTCACTAATTGAATAAAAATTATTAGAATTAAATACACATATATCATCAATGTATCGAAACATATATTTCATATATTTATATTGTTTAGATTTAGTTTTTACACAGTTATGAACAAATTCATATTCTATAAAGCTTAAAAACAAGTCAGCTATAATTGGGCTACTATTACCACCCATTGGAACACCTTTTACTTGTCTAAATATAGATGTCCCTACTTTTAAATAATTTTGATTTATCAAAATATTTAAGGATTCTATTAATTTAATTTTATCCATATATTTTTATATTTATTTGATGGTTTAATTTTTGTTAGATAGGCGTTATAATTATTATAACATATATATATGTATATCTTTTTTCGAATATAAGGTTAATTAATTTTACTAACGCTTCTTTAATATCTACTAAATCTAGATTTGTATAAAGCGTACTAAAATCATATGTATTAATATTTTGAAAATTTATTCCTTTTGTCGGTTCTAAAAATTCTTTTGTAGAATTAATACTGAAATAGTGTTTTATACCATTATTAATTTCGATTACGCAAAAATATTGGTAAATAAAAAGCTGAAATATATGACAAAATTATGCAAACATATTACTAAATAACAAGTTAAAAAATATAAAATAATAATTCGCCAAAATATTAATAAAAAAGCGCCAAAATACCAATAAAAAATGAGCAAACATGTTAATTAATACAATGTCAATAGATTAATAAAAAATATGCAAAAAATATAATAATGTTAAAAAAAACGAGATATATGCAACAATATTAATTTATAAAATGCAGTAAAAGTAATACAAAATAAGCAAAAATATTAATAAAAAAGCTAAAATATTATACAAAATTATGCAAAAAAATTACTAAATAATATGTCAAAATATAAATTTTGTAATTCGCCAAAATATTTATCAAAATTATACAACATATTACTAAAAATATATTAAATCAAAATATTACTAAATATTTTGATTATTTAATATCAAAATATTAAATAATAATTCAACAAAATATTTATTAAAAATTACGCAAAAAATAGTAATAAAAATACGCAAAAATGTAAATAAACAAAAAGCCAAAATATTATAAAACAATATGAAAATATAGTTTTTAAAAATCGGCAAAAAAAGTTTAAATTATACACCAAAATAAAAAATATAAAAAACGCCAAAATATTAGTGAAAAAATTGCTAAAAATTTTTAAATAATGCGCATTAATATTAAAAAATAATACGTCAAAATATTAAAATATTATACTTTAAAATATTAATAAAATAATACGCCAAAAATGGTAAAACAAAAATTGGCAAAAATGTTAGTAAATAATATGCTTAAATATTAATTAAAAATATGCAATATAATTAATAAAAAAAAATGTTAAAAAAACAAGTTATGGGAAAAACATGAATAAAATGCAAAATATAAACTAATAAGAAATATGCAAAAACTTGGATAAATAAAAAGCTGAAATATATAACAAAATTATGCAATAATATCAAGTCCAAATTTTAAAATATAATTCGCCAAAAAATTAAAAAAAAATAACACCAAAATACCAATAAAAAAGGCAATAATGTTAGTATATACAATGCCAATACATTAATAAATAATTTGCAAAAATAATTATAAAATAATGTTACAAAAATCAAGTTTTATGCCGAATATTAATTAACAAAATGCAAAAAAAAGTAAAAAAAATACGCAAAAATATTAATAAAAAAGGTTAAAAGATTATAAAAAAATTTGCATACAAAATAATATGTCAAAATATTAAATAATAATTCGCCAAAATATTTAACAAAATTATGCAACATATTGCTAAAATTGTATAAAATTAAAATATTACTAAATGTTTTGATTTTTTAATATCAAAATATTAAATAAAAATTTACTAAAATATTAATAAAAAATTACGACAAAAATAGTAATAAAATATACGCAAAAATATTAATAAAAATAACCCAAAATATTAAAAAACAAAAGGCAAAAATATTGTGCAATCGCCAAAATATTTAACAAAATAATGCAACATATTACTAAAAATCTATTAAATCAAAATATTACTAAATATTTCGATTTTTTAAATATTAAAATATTAAATAATAATTCACCAAAATATAAATAAAAAATTACGCCAAAAAAGTAATAAATAATACGCAAAAATATTAGTAAATAAACAGCCAAATATTAAAAAAATTGGCGAAAATAAATATCAAAAATTCGCAAAAATTTTTTAATTATACACCAAAATAAACAACATATAATAAAGGCCAAAATATTAGTGAAAAAATTGCTACAAATTTGCAAACATTACGCCTTAATATTAATAAACAACATGTCAAAATATCAAAATATTATACTTTTAAATATTAATATAATAATACGCCAGAAATCGTAATCAAATATGCGCAAAAATGTTAGTAAAAAATATGCTTTAATATTAATTTATATTATCCAATAATATTAATAAAAATGTTAAAAAATAAGCAAGGTATAGTTAAAAATATGAATAAAATGCAAACAATAAACTAATACAAAATACGCAAAAATATTGATTAATAAAAAGCTGAAGTATATACCAAAATTATGCGTACATATTACTGAATAACAAGTGCAAATATTAAAAATTAGTTAGCCAAAAAAATATTTTACAAAATTATGCCACATATTACTTAAAATATATTAAATCAAGATGTAACTAAATATTTTGATTTTTTAATATCAAAATATTAAATAATAATTCCCCATAATATTAATAAAAAATTACGACAAAAATAGTATCAAAAATACTCTAATAAATAAAAAACATTAAAAACATTAATGTAGAGGAAAAATTAATGTTTCCTTTTAAATTAATATTAATATTTAAAATTAATATTTTTTATTAATGTTTTTATTAAAAATATTAATAAAAAATCAAAAACATTAATAAATAAAAAGTCAAAATATGAAAAAATATTAGGCAAAAATTGTTATCAAAAATTCGAAAACATTTGTTAAATAATACACCAAAATAAAAAATACAATAAAGTCAGAAATATCAGTGAAAAAATTACTTAAAATTGAAAACAATTCTACGCATTAAGATTAATAAATAATATGTCCAAACATGAAAACATAACAATTTAAAATATTAATATAATAATACGCCAAAAATCGTAATAAAGATACCTAAAAACATTTATAAAAATAGCAAAATATTAAACAAAATTATGCAAAAATATTAATAAATAATTGGTCAAACTATAAAATGATAATTCGCTTAAATATTAAACAAAATATTAATAAAATACTAAAAATAATATTGATAAAAAATGTTAAAATTATAGGCAAAAATATAAATAAAATGCAAAAATAAACTAATAAGAAATACGCAAAAATATTGATAAATAGCAAGCTAAAAAATATAACCAAATTATGCAAACAAATTACTAAATAATAAGTCCAAATATTAAAATATTATTCGCAAAAATATTAATATAAGAAAATGCCAAAATACAAATAAAAATAGCCAAAAATGTAAAAATAGCCAAGAAAATTTAAAACTGTTCTAGCAAATTACAATCGTTAATTTGAAACATATCTATAAAATATATCATACAAATTTTGAATTGTCAAAATTTGACCTAAAAAAAATTTTGGTTTATTAAAAACTTACAAAGAAAAGATCTACAAATAAGAAGAAGAAAAGATCTAAGAGATTTACACAAAGAGAAAAGATCTAAATAAGAAGAAGAAAAGGATCTGCAAACTTCAGATCGCTGCGCTCACAAAGATCGCTGTTCAAGCAAATTACAACCTTAAACACACAATCGTCGGCTCGCTTCGCTCGTGACGCTCAAAATAAATGGTGCGAACAAGGCGTAAAGCATCAGCTATAGACAACAGTTCTCGTCAGCAATGTTCGCTTGGTGGATCGGTAAACACTGGATGTTGTCCCGTATGCAGAGGAGTTTATCGGCTTAATGCTTCAGGGTGTCTTCGCGTTCACGGTCACTTGGACTCAAGATGCTCAGGCTCGGGTCAATCATTGAATTTCGGCTCAATTAATTTGACGTCTCTAGATGGAGCTGGTCAAGTTGCTTTTGTGGGCGTGCGGGACTCCTTTGGAGCATCATCTGATCTCAGGTCGGCTACACCGCCTGTGGAGTTGTCGAGCAGTCCTTTCAAGGAACCTACGCGCACCACTTCAGAACTTTTACGCAGGGTTTGGATGCAACCCGTAAATACGATTAAGCGCATACCGTGGAACCTGCGCCGTCGAATTGCAAATATTTACTCGTCGTTACTTTTACAGGCTATGTGTTCAAACTCATTTCACGACTGGGAACGTTTGCTATGCTTTCCGAAATTCTGTCTTGCGTCTACGATGAATCGTGCTCAAGCCTGCGATCACACTGGGACAAAGATAAGCTTGCTTTTGGACAAGTTCGAAACCGGCGAAGATGGTGATTGCTTTTCTCCATCGGATGTTCGACCCTCCAGAAAGCTCAACAGATTTGTTTCGACGAACAACGACTATTCAGAGGCGATCGAATTAACAAGAAGTGGAAATTATGGGAAAGCGATGCGACGTCTTACTTCAAGTAATATTTGCGAGTATTCACAATCCACACGCATACAATTGTCCGTGCTACATCCAGTGAACGGTGATCTCCCAGCCTCTCGCCCTCCATGCCTGACATTGCCTTTATCAGTCGACTCGGACATTATTCAGGCCGCAGTCTCATCTTTTCCTTCCCTTACTTCCCCTGGAAGCTTGGGTTTGAGAGCGGAACACTTAAAAGACATGATGTCGGTTGATCACGGGGTTCTTTTAGGGCGACTCACTTCGCTGGTCAACTACCTGATTGCGGGCTTAGCTCCAGTCGAACTTTCTCCGTTCTTAGCTGGAGCTAGTCTACTGGCCTTAAGTAAGCCTGACGGAGGAGTCCGCCCCATTGCAATTGGGGAAACATTACGTCGCTTATGTGCCAAATGCATTTGTCGAAAACTCCGGTCGCGGTTTTCAGAATCGCTCTTACCTCACCAGCTCGGTGTCGCTACGCCAAACGGTATGGAGCAGATTATCCATAGAGTCCGTCGACTACACCATCTTCAACACCAGAATGACGATTGGGTTTGGGTCAAAGTTGACATTACCAATGCCTTCAATACGCTGAGCCGCAGATCCTTTATTGACGCTGTAAGGAGTGAGTTCCCTGAAATAAGTAGGTGGATATCCTGGTGCTATGGATCTGGTTCAAACCTTCGATTTGGGAACATGGAGCCTCTTCAATCCTTGAGCGGAGTGCAACAAGGGGATCCTCTTGGTCCCTTATTGTTTTGCCTAGCTTTGAAACCGATAATCGCCTCAATATCTACAATCGAGGGGATCGGCTTAAACTTGTGGTACCTCGATGACGGCATAGTGGGCGGAAGACCAGAGGCTGTTGGCAAAGCATTATCTCTGCTCTCTTTAGATTTTCCAGCGATTGGGTTGTCGTTAAACTGGAAAAAGACCGAACTGATAGGAAAGGCTAGTAATATCGATCTGGTAAAGAGATTATGCCCAGGGATTACTTTGGTTAATTCAACAGACAACTTCACAATTCTAGGGAGCCCTGTCGGTTCCCAGGAACACTGCTCATCACACCTCATTAATAAGGTACTCCCGGCACTGCAACTTGACCTAAAGACACTAGAAAACTTGCCGGACCCTCAGGTTGCTTTCATCCTGCTGCGCAATTGCGCATCTGCCGCACGAGTAAATCATCTGATGCGTACGGTAGATCCCGCCTTCGCTCAAAAATTTTTCCGGCTTTTCGATGACTTGGTCTTAGATTGCTTCAGCAATATAACGTCTATTCACCCGGACAAGAAAACATGGTCACAAGCTTGCTTACCCCTGAAGATGGGAGGATTGGGCCTTCGAAGCTGTGTCGAACACTCCGCAGCGGCGTTTCTTTCAAGTGTGGATATGGTCGCTAAACAATCGAACCTCGACCCTTACTCTTTCCCCAGTTTTGAATCTGCAATTTCTAACTTTCCGCATGATGACAGAGGACTACAATCAAATCAACGGGGTCTTTCTCACAGCATCGACGAGACTTCGCGTCGCAAGCTATTGGAAAGCGTCGATTGCTCCAATTCAGCCAGATTATTGGCAGTTTCGCGTCCGCATGCGTGTGCATGGCTGCAGGCTATACCAAACAAAGCCACGCTTATGAATCTTGCGCCGAATGAATTTGTGGTGTTGCTTCGTATGTGGTTGGGAATGCCGCTCTGTAAGGGTGACTACCGTTGCAGACGCTGCCTTAGAATGGCAGACAAGTTTGGTTTCCACGCCCTAACCTGTCAATTTGGCGGGTACCCCGGTATTCGACACGATGGACTTCGAGACACAATATTTCAGGCGGCAGTTTCTGCAGGACTGAGAGTCGCGAAGGAGGTACCCAATCTCGTGCGCAACTTACGAGAGAGACCAGCCGACATTTTGATTTACGAGGATCCCCCTCTAGCAGTCGATTTTGCGGTGACAAACCCTCTGCAAAATGCCTACGTTTCCATGGCTGCTAAGATTCCTGGATATGCTGCAGACAGATATGCAGCATGTGTCAAGGACCGAAAATACAAGCGGAAAATGGAGGAAAGCGGGTATTGTTTCTCGGCCGCAGTTATAGAGACATATGGAGGTTGGAACGCCCAGGGGGAAAAACTTGTCAGATTCATTGCCCGATCTATGTCTTGGCGAGGCAATATTTCGTATAGCAAGGCGGCAAACCAGCTCTTTCAGCGTGTCTCGATCTCCCTGATGAGAGGGAATGCCAAAGCGATTCTCAAGAGCCTCGAAGATTTGGGGAGACCTATAATAGAAAGCAGTGTTGGTCTTTACGACGACCCAACCCCGCGTCTCAACCCTTCGGAATTTCTTACTCAGGTGGCAGCCTTATCCGAAGAAATCGTCATTCGAGAAACCATCCTTCCTACAGTCAGAAATGTGGACATCCATATCAATGATGTCCAACCTACTTCATCTGATGTGGATTCTTTTCGATCACCAAGCAATAGACAAACAGCTTATGCAACAACAGCATCTCAAAATTTACAATGCTCAAATCAAGATTATACTACTTCGTTGTTTCAACCATTAGATCGTCTTCATCTCCAGCAACATCAGCCGACAAATCAACAACCAAACCAAACTCAAGAACAACTTTATGCATCCGAACTTGAAAAAATGCAGACAGTGGGATTCCATAGCCGTGATGCCAATCTTGAAGCGCTTGTTGCATCTATGGGGGGGGACGCAAAAATGGCTGTAGAACATAATGAAGACTCTTGACTTTTACCAGTTGTTATGCCGATTTTTCGTTTAATTTCATAGTTGTTATTTATTGCACTACTTGTTTTGCCAAAAATGTTAGTAAATACAATGCCATTACATTAATAAATAATATGCAAAAGCAATAATAAAATAATGTTACAAAATAAACGAGTTATATGCAAAAATATTAATTAATAAAATGCAAAAAAGTAATAAAACATACGCAAAAATATTAATAAAAAAGCCAAAATATTATACAAAATTATGTGAACATATAACTAAATTACAAGTCCAAATATTTAATAGTAATTCGCCATAATTTTAATAAAAAATAACGAAAAAATACTAACAAAAAATAGGCAAAAATGTTTGTAAATACAATGCCATTACATTAATAAATAATATGCAAAAACAATAATAAAATAATGTTAAAAAATATACGAGTTATATGCAAAAATATTAATTAATAAAATGCAAAAAAGAAATAAAACATACGCAAAAATATTAATAAAAAAGACAAAATAATGAACAAAATTTTGCAAAAATATTAATAAATTGTATGTCAAACTATAAAATGATAAATCGCCAAAATATTTAACAAAATTATGCAACGTATTACTAAAAATCTATTAAATCATAATATTACTAAATATTTCGATTTTTTTAATATCAAAATATTAAATAATAATTCACCAAAATTTTTATAAAAAATTACGCCAAAACAAGTATTAAAGAATACGCAAAAATATTTATAAATAAACAGCCAAAATAAGAACAAAACGTTGAAAATAGTTATCAAAAATTCGCCAAGAATTTTTAAATAATTCACAAAAATCAAATATATAAAAGGCAAAAAATTAGTGAAAAAATTGCTTAAAATTTATAAAAGTTACGAATTTATGTTAATAAATAATATGTCAAAATATCAAAATATTATACTTTTTAATATTAATATAATAATACGCTAAAAGGCGTAATAAAAATACGCAAAAATGTTAGCAAAAATATGCTTAAATATTAATTACAATTATGCAATATTATTAATAAAAAAATGTTAAAAGAAGTTATAGGCAAAAATATAAAATAATGCAAAAAATAAACTAATATGAAATACGCAACAATATTGATAAATAAAAAGCTGAAATATATAAAAAAGGCGAACATATTACTAAATTATAAGTCCAAATATTAAATAATAATTCGCCAAAAATATTTAACAAAATTATGATACATATTACTAAAAATATATTAAATCAAAATGTTACTAACTATTTTGAATTTTTAATATCAAAATATCAAATAATAATTCACCATAATATTAATAAAAAATTACGAAAAAAATAGTATAAAAAATACGCAAAAATATTAATAAAAAATAACGCAAAATACTAACAAAAAATTGGCAAAAATGTTTGTAAATATAATGCCATTACATTAATAAATAATATGCTGAAACAATAATAAAACAATGTTGAAAAATATCGAGTTATATGCAAATATATTAATTAATAAAATGCAAAAAAGTTATAAAACATACGCAAAAAGATTAATAAATAAGCTAAAATATTAAAAAATAATAGGAAAAAATAGTTATCAAAAATTCGCAAAACATTTTTAAATAATACACAAAAAAATATAATTAACACCAAAATATAAGTGAAAAAATTTCTAAAAATTTAAAAAAATTCTACGCAATTATATTAATAAATAATATGTCAAAATATGAAAACATAACAATTTCAAATATTAAGATAATAATACGCCAAAAGTCGTAATAAAAAATACGCAAAAATGTTAGTAAATAATATGCTTAAATATTAATTAATAATATGCAAAAACAGTAATAAACAGTAATAGAAAATCCGCAGAAACATTGATAAAAATAGCTAAAATATTAAACAAAATTTTTCCAAAATATTAATAAATAATAGGTCAAACACTTAAATGATAATTCGTTTAAAAATTTAACAAAATATAAATAAAATATAAACAATAATATTAATAAAAAATATTAAAAAAGAAGGTTATAGGCAAAAATATAAAAAATGCAAAAAATAAACTAATAAGAAATACGCAAAAATTTTGAAATATAAAAAGCTGAAATATTTAATCAAATTATGCAAACATATTAATAAAAAACATGTCTAAATATCAATTAATAATTCGCCAAAGTATTTAACAAAATTATGAAACATATTACTAAAAAACTATTAAATCAAAATGTTACCAAATATTTTGATTTTTTAATATCAAAAGATTAAATAATAATTCACCAAAATAAAAATAAAAGTTTACGCCATTAATAGTAATAAAGAATACGCAAAAATATTAATAAATAAACAGCCAAATTATTAAAAAATAAAGAGCAAAAATAGTAATCAAAAATTCGCAAAAAAAATTTAAAAAATACACAAAAAAATAATAAAGTCCTAAATATTAGTGAAAAAATTGCTTAAAATTTATAAATAATACGCAAAAAAATTTACAAATAATATTTCAAAATATCAAAATATTATACTTTAAAATATTAATATAAAATTACGCCAAAAATTCTAATAAAAAATACATTAAATGTCAGTAAAAAATGCGTAAATATAAATTAATAATAAGCAAAAATATTAATAAACAAATGTTTAAAAAAACAAGTCAAAGGCAAAAATTTAAATAAAATGCAAAAAATAAACTAATAAGATATACGCAAAAATATTGAAAAAAAAATCTGAAATATATTACAAAATTATGCAAACATATTACTAAATAACAAGTCTAAATATTAAATAAAAATTCGCAAAAATATTTAACAAAATTATGCAACAGATTACAAAAAATATATTAAATTAAAATATTACTAAATATTTCGATTTTTTTAAATATCAAAATATTAAATAATAATTCACAAAAATAATAATAAAAAATTACGGCAAAAATAGTCATAAAAAAACGCATAAATATTTATGAATAAAAATGCAAAATATAAAAAAGGCAAAAATATTTATCAAAAATTCGCAAACAAATTTTAAATAATACACCAAAATAAAAAATATATAATAAAGGCCAAAATATTAGTGAAAAAGTTACTAAAAATTTAAAAAAATTCTACGCCTGAATATTAATAAATAATAAGTAAAAATATGAAAACATAACAATTTCAAATATTAAGATAATAATACGCCAAAAATCGTATTAAAAAATAGGCAAAAATGTTAGTAAATAATATGCTTAAATATTAATTAATAATATGCAAAAAAGTAATAGAAAATCCGCAAAAACATTGATAAAAATAGCTACAATATTAAACAAAATTATTCAAAAATATTAATAAAGAATAGGTCAAACTATTAAATAATAATTCGCCAAAATATTTAACAAAAAAATAATAAAATATAAACAATAATATTAATAAAAATGTTTAAAAAGAAGGTTATAGGCAAAAATATAAATAAAATGCATAAAAATAAACTAATAAGAAATACGCAAAAATATTGAAATATAAAAAGCTGAAATATTTAACAAAATTATGCAAACATATTACTAAGTAACAAGTCCAAATATTAAAAAACAATTCGCTGAAATAGAAATACAAAATAACGCCAAAATACTAATAAAAAATAGGCAAAAATCCTAGTAAATACAATGCCAATACATTAAAAAATAATATGCAAAAATAATAAAAAATAATGTTAAAAAATAAACGAGTAATATGCAAAAATATTAATAAGTAGAACGCAAAAAAAGTAATAGAAAATTCGCAAAAATTAAATCAGCTAACTGAGTCTACGTATTGTTATATAATTATAAAATAAACAAAACATAATAATGCTAAATCAAAATTTAATAATTAAATAATAAAATTAATAATTGTTTTTAGATTTTCTATAATTTTAATCAAGTTAAAAAATAAAAATAAAAAATAAAATTTTAAATAAACGTCATTTTTATGAATTGACTAATAAATAACAGACGTTGTATCAGAATAAGAATTAGAGGTCATCAGGAGGAACTGCTATGCTATCAGGTTTCGGCCCCTAACTCCTCTACCCAACATAGCAGCGGGGCCAATTACATGCTAATGATGTATTTCCTATGAAATAACTATCTAGTATCTTATTCTAATGCAAAGTATATTATTTATTATCCATCCATAAAAATATTTTACTTAAGAGTTTAAATTTATTCTTTATATTATTGTGTTGATTTATATATTTTACTATTTTCTGCTTAATGTTATTTTTATAGTAACCTAGTTTAAAATATGTATCTATTAAATTATTTAAATGATTTTGAAGAAAGCCAATATCATTACATATTGTTGCAATTCTTAAAATTTCATTATTTAATGTATTATATTTTATATTATATGGTATGCATGAATGCTCATGCAAAAATATGTTTCTTGTAAATTTAAATATGTCATCTTTACGATATAAA
Organism: Pomphorhynchus laevis; assembly: GCA_012934845.2. NCBI lineage: Eukaryota > Metazoa > Acanthocephala > Palaeacanthocephala > Echinorhynchida > Pomphorhynchidae > Pomphorhynchus > Pomphorhynchus laevis. Next base: position 10,831 of record WNNJ02002926.1, on the reverse strand, counting down.
TTAATAGTAGTTTTAGTTAATGTTAATTTAATGTTCATATCTAGATATACACCTTCTTTATCATTAATATTGGTTTTGTTAAGAATAAGGCTTTCTGGATAAATGTGCTCACTAATTGAATAAAAATTATTAGAATTAAATACACATATATCATCAATGTATCGAAACATATATTTCATATATTTATATTGTTTAGATTTAGTTTTTACACAGTTATGAACAAATTCATATTCTATAAAGCTTAAAAACAAGTCAGCTATAATTGGGCTACTATTACCACCCATTGGAACACCTTTTACTTGTCTCAATATAGATGTCCCTACTTTTAAATAATTTTGATTTATCAAAATATTTAAGGATTCTATTAATTCAATTTTATCCATATATTTATATTTATTTGGTGGTTTAATTTTTGTTAGATAGGCGTTATAATTATTATAACATATATATGTATATCTTTTTTCGAATATAAGGTTAATTAATTTTACTAACGCTTCTTTAATATCTACTAAATCTAGATTTGTATAAAGCGTACTAAAATCGTATGTATTAATATTTTGAAAATTTATTCCTTTTGTCTGTTCTAAAAATTCTTTTGTAGAATTAATACTGAAATAGTGTTTTATACCAGTATTTATTTCGATTACGCAAAAATATTGGTAACTAAAAAGCTGAAATATATGACAAAATTATGCAAACATATTACTAAATAACAAGTTAAAAAATATAAAATAATAATTCGCCAAAATATTAATAAAAAAGCGCCAAAATACTAATAAAAAATGAGCAAACATGTTAATTAATACAATGTCAATAGATTAATAAAAAAATATGCAAAAAATATAATAATGTTAAAAAAAACGAGATATATGCAACAATATTAATTTATAAAATGCAGTAAAAGTAATACAAAATAAGCAAAAATATTAATAAAAAAAGCCAAAATATTATACAAAATTATGCAAAAAAATTACTAAATAATATGTCAAAATATAAATTTTGTAATTCGCCAAAATATTTATCAAAATTATACAACATATTACTAAAAATATATTAAATCAAAATATTACTAAATATTTTGATTATTTAATATCAAAATATTAAATAATAATTCAACAAAATATTTATAAAAAATTACGCCAAAAATAGTAATAAAAAATACGCAAAAATATAAATAAACAAAAAGCCAAAATATTATAAAACAATATGAAAATATAGTTTTTAAAAATCGGCAAAAAAATTTTAAATAATACAACAAAAAAAATATAAAAAACGCCATAATATTAGTGAAAAAATTGCTAAAAATTTTTAAATAATGCGCATTAATATTAAAAAATAATACGTCAAAATATTAAAATATTATACTTTAAAATATTAATAAAATAATACGCCAAAAATGGTAAAACAAAAATTGGCAAAAATGTTAGTAAATAATATGCTTAAATATTAATTAAAAATATGCAATATAATTAATAAAAAAATGTTAAAAAAACAAGTTATGGGAAAAACATGAATAAAATGCTAAATATAAACCAATAAGAAATATGCAAAATCTTGGATAAATAAAAAGCTGAAATATATAACAAAATTATGCAAACATATTACTAAATATCAAGTCCAAATTTTAAAATATAATTCGCCAAAAAATTAATAAAAAATAACACCAAAATACCAATAAAAAAGGCAATAATGTTAGTATATACAATGCCAATACATTAATAAATAATTTGCAAAAATAATTATAAAATAATGTTACAAAAATCAAGTTTTATGCCGAATATTAATTAACAAAATGCAAAAAAAGTAAAAAAAATACGCAAAAAATATTAATAAAAAAAGTTAAAAGATTATAAAAAAATTTGCATACAAAATAATATGTCAAAATATTAAATAATAATTCGCCAAAATATTTAACAAAATTATGCAACATATTACTAAAATTGTATAAAATTAAAATATTACTAAATGTTTTGATTTTTTAATATCAAAATATTAAATAAAAATTTACTAAAATATTAATAAAAAATTACGACAAAAATAGTAATAAAATATACGCAAAAATATTAATAAAAATAACCCAAAATATTAAAAAACAAAAGGCAAAAATAATGTGCAATCGCCAAAATATTTAACAAAATAATGCAACATATTACTAAAAATCTATTAAATCAAAATATTACTAAATATTTCGATTTTTAAATATTAAAATATTTAATAATAATTCACCAAAATATAAATAAAAAATTACGCCAAAAAAGTAATAAATAATACGCAAAAATATTAGTAAATAAACAGCCAAATATTAAAAAAATTGGCGAAAATAAATATTAAAAATTCGCAAAAATTTTTTAATGATACACCAAAAAAAACAACATATAATAAAGGCCAAAATATTAGTGAAAAAATTGCTACAAATTTGCAAACATTACGCCTTAATATTAATAAACAACATGTCAAAATATCAAAATATTATACTTTTAAATATTAATATAATAATACGCCAGAAATCGTAATCAAATATGCGCAAAAATGTTAGTAAAAAATATGCTTTAATATTAATTTATATTATCCAATAATATTAATAAAAATGTTAAAAAATAAACAAGGTATAGTCAAAAATATGAATAAAATGCAAACAAAAAACTAATACAAAATACGCAAAAATATTGATTAATAAAAAGCTGAAGTATATACCAAAATTATGCGTACATATTACTGAATAACAAGTGCAAATATTAAAAATTAGTTAGCCAAAAAAATATTTTACAAAATTATGCCACATATTACTTAAAATATATTAAATCAAAATGTTACTAAATATTTTGATTTTTTAATATCAAAATATTAAATAATAATTCCCCATAATATTAATAAAAAATTACGACAAAAATAGTATCAAAAGTACTCTAATAAATAAAAAACATTAAAAACATTAATAAAAAATCAAAAACATTAATAAATAAAAAGCCAAAATATGAAAAAATATTAGGCAAAAATAGTTATCAAAAATTCGAAAACATTTGTTAAATAATACACCAAAATAAAAAAATACAATAAAGTCAGAAATATCAGTGAAAAAATTACTTAAAATTGAAAACAATTCTACGCATTAATATTAATAAATAATATGTCAAAACAAGAAAACATAACAATTTAAAATATTAATATAATAATACGCCAAAAATCGTAATAATGCTACCTAAAAACATTTATACAAATAGCAAAATATTAAACAAAATTATGCAAAAATATTAATAAATAATTGGTCAAACTATAAAATGATAATTCGCTTAAATATTAAACAAAATATTAATAAAATACTAAAAATAATATTGATAAAAAATGTTAAAAAAGAAGGTTATAGGCAAAAATATAAATAAAATGCAAAAATAAACTAATAAGAAATACGCAAAAATATTGATAAATAGCAAGCTATAAAATATAACCAAATTATGCAAACATATTACTAAATAATAAGTCCAAATATTAAAACATTATTCGCAAAAATATTAATATAAAAATAATGCCAAAATACAAATAAAAATAGCCAAAAATGTTAGAAATACAATGCCATTACATTAATAAATAATATGCAAAAGCAATAATAAAATAATGTTAAAAAATAAACGAGTTATATGCAAAAATATTAATTAATAAAATGCAAAAAAGTAATAAAACATACGCAAAAATATTAATAAAAAAGCCAAAATATTATACAAAATTATGCGAACATATAACTAAATTACAAGTCCAAATATTTAATAGTAATTCGCCATAATATTAATAAAAAATAACGAAAAAATACTAACAAAAAATAGGCAAAAATGTTTGTAAATACAATGCAATTACATTAATAAATAATATGCAAAAACAATAATAAAATAATGTTAAAAAATAAACGAGTTATTTGCAAAAATATTAATTAATAAAATGCAAAAAAGAAATAAAACATACGCAAAAATATTAATAAAAAAGCCAAAATAATGTACAAAATTTTGCAAAAATATTAATAAATTGTATGTCAAACTATAAAATGATAAATCGCCAAAATATTTAACAAAATTATGCAACGTATTACTAAAAATCTATTAAATCATAATATTACTAAATATTTCGATTTTTTAATATCAAAATATTAAATAATAATTCACCAAAATTTTTATAAAAAATTACGCCAAAACAAGTAATAAAGAATACGCAAAAATATTTATAAATAAACAGCCAAAATAAGAACAAAACGTTGAAAATAGTTATCAAAAATTCGCCAAGAATTTTTAAATAATTCACAAAAATCAAATATATAAAAGGCAAAAAATTAGTGAAAAAATTGCTTAAAATTTATAAAAGTTACGAATTTATGTTAATAAATAATATGTCAAAATATCAAAATATTATACTTTTTAATATTAATATAATAATACGCTAAAAGGCGTAATAAAAATACGCAAAAATGTTAGCAAAAATATGCTTAAATATTAATTACAATTATGCAATATTATTAATAAAAAAATGTTAAAAGAAGTTATAGGCAAAAATATAAAATAATGCAAAAAATAACCTAATATGAAATACGCAACAATATTGATAAATAAAAAGCTGAAATATATAAAAAAGGCGAACATATTACTAAATTACAAGTCCAAATATTAAATAATAATTCGCCAAAAATATTTAACAAAATTATGATACATATTACTAAAAATATATTAAATCAAAATGTTACTAACTATTTTGAATTTTTAATATCAAAATATCAAATAATAATTCACCATAATATTAATAAAAAATTACGAAAAAATAGTATAAAAAATACGCAAAAATATTAATAAAAAATAACGCAAAATACTAACAAAAAATTGGCAAAAATGTTTGTAAATATAATGCCATTACATTAATAAATAATATGCTGAAACAATAATAAAACAATGTTGAAAAATATCGAGTTATATGCAAATATATTAATTAATAAAATGCAAAAAAGTTATAAAACATACGCAAAAAGATTAATAAAAAAGCTAAAATATTAAAAAATAATAGGAAAAAATAGTTATCAAAAATTCGCAAAACATTTTTAAATAATACACAAAAAAAATATAATTAACACCAAAATATAAGTGAAAAAATTTCTAAAAATTTAAAAAAATTCTACGCAATTATATTAATAAATAATATGTCAAAATATGAAAACATAACAATTTCAAATATTAAGATAATAATACGCCAAAAGTCGTAATAAAAAATACGCAAAAATGTTAGTAAATAATATGCTTAAATATTAATTAATAATATGCAAAAACAGTAATAAACAGTAATAAAAAATCCGCAGAAACATTGATAAAAATAGCTAAAATATTAAACAAAATTTTTCCAAAATATTAATAAATAATAGGTCAAACACTTAAATGATAATTCGTTTAAAAATTTAACAAAATATAAATAAAATATAAACAATAATATTAATAAAAAATATTAAAAAAGAAGGTTATAGGCAAAAATATAAAAAATGCAAAAAATAAACTAATAAGAAATACGCAAAAATTTTGAAATATAAAAAGCTGAAATATTTAATCAAATTATGCAAACATATTAATAAAAAACATGTCTAAATATCAATTAATAATTCGCCAAAGTATTTAACAAAATTATGCAACATATTACTAAAAATATATTAAATCAAAATGTTACCAAATATTTTGACTTTTTAATATCAAAAGATTAAATAATAATTCACCAAAATAAAAATAAAAGTTTACGCCATTAATAGTAATAAAGGATACGCAAAAATATTAATAAATAAACAGCCAAATTATTAAAAAATAATAAGCAAAAATAGTAATCAAAAATTCGCAAAAAAAATTAAAAAAATACACAAAAAAAATAATAAAGGCCTAAATATTAGTGAAAAAATTGCTTAAAATTTATAAATAATACGCAAAAAAATTTACAAATAATATTTCAAAATATCAAAATATTATACTTTAAAATATTAATATAAAATTACGCCAAAAATTCTAATAAAAAATACATTAAATGTCAGTAAAAAATGCGTAAATATAAATTAATAATGAGCAAAAATATTAATAAACAAATGTTTAAAAAAAACAAGTCAAAGGCAAAAATTTAAATAAAATGCAAAAAATAAACTAATAAGATATACGCAAAAATATTGAAAAAAAAATCTGAAATATATTACAAAATTATGCAAACATATTACTAAATAACAAGTCTAAATATTAAATAAAAATTCGCAAAAATATTTAACAAAATTATGCAACAGATTACAAAAAATATATTAAATTAAAATATTACTAAATATTTCGATTTTTTTAAATATCAAAATATTAAATAATAATTCACAAAAATAATAATAAAAAATTACGGCAAAAATAGTCATAAAAAAACGCATAAATATTTATGAATAAAAATGCAAAATATAAAAAAGGCAAAAATATGTATCAAAAATTCGCAAAAAAAAATTAAATAATACACCAAAATAAAAAATATATAATAAAGGCCAAAATATTAGTGAAAAAGTTACTAAAAATTTAAAAAATTCTACGCCTTTATATTAATAAATATTAAGTCAAAATATGAAAACATAACAATTTCAAATATTAAGATAATAATACGCCAAAAATCGTATTAAAAAATAGGCAAAAATGTTAGTAAATAATATGCTTAAATATTAATTAATAATATGCAAAAAAGTAATAGAAAATCCGCAAAAACATTGATAAAAATAGCTAAAATATTAAACAAAATTATTCAAAAATATTAATAAAGAATAGGTCAAACTATTAAATAATAATTCGCCAAAATATTTAACAAAAAATTAATAAAATATTAACAATAATATTAATAAAAAATGTTTAAACAGAAGGTTATAGGCAAAAATATAAATAAAATGCATAAAAATAAACTAATAAGAAATACGCAAAAATATTGAAATATAAAAAGCTGAAATATTTAACAAAATTATGCAAACATATTACTAAGTAACAAGTCCAAATATTAAAAAACAATTCGCTAAAATAGTTATACAAATTAACGCCAAAATACTAATAAAAAATAGGCAAAAATCCTAGTAAATACAATGCCAATACATTAAAAAATAATATGCAAAAATAATAAAAAATAATGTTAAAAAATAAACGAGTAATATGCAAAAATATTAATAAGTAGAACGCAAAAAAAGTAATAGAAAATTCGCAAAAATTAAATCAGCTAACTGAGTCTACGTATTGTTATATAATTATAAAATAAACAAAACATAATAATGCTAAATCAAAATTTAATAATTAAATAATAAAATTAATAATTGTTTTTAGATTTTCTATAATTTTAATCAAGTTAAAAAATAAAAATAAAAAATAAAAAATAAAATTTTAAATAAACGTCATTTTTATGAATTGACTAATAAATAACAGACGTTGTATCAGAATAAGAATTAGAGGTCATCAGGAGGAACTGCTATGCTATCAGGTTTCGGCCCCTAACTCCTCTACCCAACATAGCAGCGGGGCCAATTACATGCTAATGATGTATTTCCTATGAAATAACTATCTAGTATCTTATTCTAATGCAAAGTATATTATTTATTATCCATCCATAAAAATATTTTACTTAAGAGTTTAAATTTATTCTTTATATTATTGTGTTGATTTATATATTTTACTATTTTCTGCTTAATGTTATTTTTATAGTAACCTAGTTTAAAATATGTATCTATTAAATTATTTAAATGATTTTGAAGAAAGCCAATATCATTACATATTGTTGCAATTCTTAAAATTTCATTATTTAATGTATTATATTTTATATTATATGGTATGCATGAATGCTCATGCAAAAATATGTTTCTTGTAAATTTAAATATGTCATCTTTACGATATAAATTAATAGTAGTTTTAGTTAATGTTAATTTAATGTTCATATCTAGATATACACCTTCTTTATCATTAATATTGGTTTTGTTAAGAATAAGGCTTTCTGGATAAATGTGCTCACTAATTGAATTAAAATTATTAGAATTAAATACACATATATCATCAATGTATCGAAACATATATTTCATATATTTATATTGTTTAGATTTAGTTTTTACACAGTTATGAACAAATTCATATTCTTATAAAGCTTAAAAACAAGTCAGCTATAATTAGGCTACTATTACCACCCATTGGAACACCTTTTACTTGTCTCAATATAGATGTCCCTACTTTTAAATAATTTTGATTTATCAAAATATTTAAGGATTCTATTAATTCAATTTTATCCATATATTTATATTTATTTGGTGGTTTAATTTTTGTTAGATAGGCGTTATAATTATTATAACATATATATGTATATCTTTTTTCGAATATAAGGTTAATTAATTTTACTAACGCTTCTTTAATATCTACTAAATCTAGATTTGTATAAAGCGTACTAAAATCGTATGTATTTATATTTTGAAAATTTATTCCTTTTGTCTGTTCTAAAAATTCTTTTGTAGAATTAATACTGAAATAGTGTTTTATACCAGTATTTATTTCGATTACGCAAAAATATTGGTAACTAAAAAGCTGAAATATATGACAAAATTATGCAAACATATTACTAAATAACAAGTTAAAAAATATAAAATAATAATTCGCCAAAATATTAATAAAAAAGCGCCAAAATACTAATAAAAAATGAGCAAACATGTTAATTAATACAATGTCAATAGATTAATAAAAAAATATGCAAAAAATATAATAATGTAAAAAAAACGAGATATATGCAACAATATTAATTTATAAAATGCAGTAAAAGTAATACAAAATAAGCAAAAATATTAATAAAAAAAGCCAAAATATTATACAAAATTATGCAAAAAAATTACTAAATAATATGTCAAAATATAAATTTTGTAATTCGCCAAAATATTTATCAAAATTATACAACATATTACTAAAAATATATTAAATCAAAATATTACTAAATATTTTGATTATTTAATATCAAAATATTAAATAATAATTCAACAAAATATTTATAAAAATTTACGCCAAAAATAGTAATAAAAAATACGCAAAAATATAAATAAACAAAAAGCCAAAATATTATAAAACAATATGAAAATATAGTTTTTAAAAATCGGCAAAAAAATTTTAAATAATACACCAAAAAATATAAAAAACGCCAAAATATTAGTGAAAAAATTGCTAAAAATTTTTAAATAATGCGCATTAATATTAAAAAATAATACGTCAAAATATTAAAATATTATACTTTAAAATATTAATAAAATAATACGCCAAAAATGGTAAAACAAAAATTGGCAAAAATGTTAGTAAATAATATGCTTAAATATTAATTAAAAATATGCAATATAATTAATAAAAAAATGTTAAAAATACAAGTTATGGGAAAAACATGAATAAAATGCTAAATATAAACCAATAAGAAATATGCAAAATCTTGGATAAATAAAAAGCTGAAATATATAACAAAATTATGCAAACATATTACTAAATATCAAGTCCAAATTTTAAAATACAATTCGCCAAAAAAGTAATAAAAAATAACGCCAAAATACTAATAAAAAAGGCAATAATGTTAGTATATACAATGCCAATACATTAATAAATAATTTTGCAAAAATAATTATAAAATAATGTTACAAAAATCAAGTTTTATTCCGAATATTAATTAACAAAATGCAAAAAAAGTAAAAAAAATACGCAAAAATATTAATAAAAAAAGTTAAAAGATTATAAAAAAATTTGCATACAAAATAATATGTCAAAATATTAAATAATAATTCGCCAAAATATTTAACAAAATTATGCAACATATTACTAAAATTGTATAAAATTAAAATATTACTAAATGTTTTGATTTTTTAATATCAAAATATTAAATAAAAATTTACTAAAATATTAATAAAAAATTACGACAAAAATAGTAATAAAATATACGCAAAAATATTAATAAAAATAACCCAAAATATTAAAAAACAAAAGGCAAAAATAATGTGCAATCGCCAAAATATTTAACAAAATAATGCAACATATTACTAAAAATCTATTAAATCAAAATATTACTAAATATTTCGATTTTTAAATATTAAAATATTTAATAATAATTCATAAAATATAAATAAAAAATTACGCCAAAAAAGTAATAAATAATACGCAAACATATTAGTAAATAAACAGCCAAATATTAAAAAAATTGCCGAAAATAAATATCAAAAATTCCTAAAAATTTTTTAATGATACACCAAAATAAACAACATATAATAAAGGCCAAAATATTCGTGAAAAAATTGCTACAAATTTGCAAACATTACGCCTTAATATTAATAAACAACATGTCAAAATATCAAAATATTATACTTTTAAATATTAATATAATAATACGCCAGAAATCGTAATCAAATATGCGCAAAAATGTTAGTAAAAAATATGCTTTAATATTAATTTATATTATCCAATAATATTAATAAAAATGTTAAAAAATAAACAAGGTATAGTCAAAAATATGAATAAAATGCAAACAATAAACTAATACAAAATACGCAAAAATATTGATTAAAAAAGGGCTGAAGTATATACCAAAATTATGCGTACATATTACTGAATAACAAGTGCAAATATTAAAAATTAGTTAGCCAAAAAAATATTTTACAAAATTATGCCACATATTACTTAAAATATATTAAATCAAGATGTAACTAAATATTTTGATTTTTTAATATCAAAATATTAAATAATAATTCCCCATAATATTAATAAAAAATTACGACAAAAATAGTATCAAAAATACTCTAATAAATAAAAAACATTAAAAACATTAATAA